>JAXGGA010005159.1:0-80705 GCA_038373865.1 Uloborus plumipes
GATAAAATAAATTATGAGATTACCAAATCCAAGCTAATAAAACATTTGTTTTGTTTTGAAACAACACACAACTTCAACTTTTTCAACACACAACTCTGCTGCTTGCTTTTCTTTAATTAGTTGCAGGAAATTTAATTTCTTGATCAGAAATTCAAATTTAGCATGATAGTTATTATCTAGTTATTTAGCAAAGTTATGAGAAATTGAAGCACAAAAAAAAAAAAAATAAATAAATAAATAAATAAAATAATAAGAATTAATTAACTTAATTTCTGCAGTGTCAATTTTTCTTATTTTACCAACTTCTATTGTTAGGTCATACAAACCACAAATGAAGCAATTGTACTAAAACTCATTGCTTTTCATTTTTTAAGAACAAAAATATTCAATATATATGGCTAAAACCTATGATTTTTGCTTTTTATAATTCTGAAACGTGTGAGTTAGTTCTGTAACATATTCGCTGTTTTTCAATGTTACCGCTCTGACTGGTACCGATCTGACAAACTGACAAAGTTTTTTTTTAATTTCCGAGTCGATCGCACTAAACCAAAATCAAACACGTGGTTTTTTCACTTGTAATAAAGGACTATACTTATATATATAAAATAATTTTTAAAATAATAAAAACTGCGCATTTTAGAGCGTGTTACCGATCTGATGACTCAAATGACACACATTTTATAAAATCACTTTAAAAAATCTTACCTACAATTTTAGATGCAGAAATGCAAATTTTTAATTACGATTCGATAAAACATCCCACCAGGTACTCAGTATCACGTGGTATAGGTGCAGGGAATGATTTTGGAAGCCTAAACATAGATCGGAAGTTATTGTTACCACTCTGACGGCGGAAGTTGGGACACGCTTTTTTCGCATAGGATATCAGATCAGAAAAAGATTAAAACAAAAATGAAGTAAAATATCAACAAAGGGGTAAAAATAGAATCGTTTTTTGTGCAAGTGCGTTTTTTTGGGAAGTTAGAAAGTGCGCATAACCTGTTTGCATGCTAAGCTTTGCTACTGGGGACACGTTACCGATCTGATTTTTGATGTATAAAAACAATATTTTCTGAAGAAAATTTTTTTTTTCTGATGTTATTAGATGAAATGAAAGCAAAACCTTATCTTCTTTCTGGGGAAAATATTTTTTTTGACTAGTTATTGAAATACTAGTGAAAATTCACTTGGGACTCAAATTGGCACTTTTCTAAATATTAGCTCACATAGTCATAGCTGTTCATCAGTTGTTACTTTACAATCTGAAAATTTTGGCAAAAAATACAAAAAAGAGTTAAGTACTTACAAAAACTGTTAGTTCCAGAATTTTTGCTAGAAATATTATTCATGAGCTAAAGTTTGACTTTTACACGTCTAGCTTTTAGTAATGACCACGTTTTTACTATTTCTTTAGTGTTCAGTTTCCTCCGATAAAACCTAGTGAACTTTTGTATTCTTCCGATGTTTTGAAGACATTATTCAAGCAGACACTTTCTTTGGTTAAATCACAAAAGATTTCTAATTCCGCTTGTAAGACATGAGCGTCTGGCTTTAATCCTGGAAATAGCTGTGTAGCTTTTTTACAGTCGCTAAAGTAATTTGTGTTTTGCATAGAGGCAGTTTTAAGAGATCAAAAAGGGACTTGACAATACTAATACATGAAGTTAGATTTTCTCTCATCAAGTTAATAAGAGAGTCAAAAAATAAATTGAAATGCCACCGGTAAAAAGTTGATAGATCTAAATTGGCTTCATTGCCTCTGTTTTCATGCAAGCGCAAAGAAATTCTTCTTTTTCGATGACGAGATACAAAGTTTGCGATTGTGTCCTCTCCTGGAATCAATAATTCAAGAAACTTTCCCCCAGCTTCAATCATACTATTATTCATCATACTTTGGTTAATCCTCATCAATTCAAAAGTATTTAGTGAACTTTGAGTGAAATTGAAAGCATTTAAGATGCACAGATCATCTTTTTCTAAGCATCCTGTCAGTGTTTTCGTTTTTGGCATGACATTCTTTAAAAAAATTAACATGATGATAAAGTCTAAGGAACTTAATTTTTTTTTCGTAATGCACGAGCAGAATCTGTTGTCTTTTTATCAAATTTAATGCTATCATCGTTCGTGCAAATAGATTTAAAGGTGTCTAAAACTTCCTGTAGGACCTTTAACGAAGAAATTAATCTGTTTCTCTAATTATTGAGGTCCATGGCGGATTTACCAAGTCACACATGTCGCAACTAAGACATAAGAGCCTGTGACATAATGACTGTGACATAAGAGCCCGGAAAGGAATTTAAACTGCACATGAAAAAATGTTCACGTTAAACAAGGGGCTCCCAAATTGTATTGCGACAGGCTCTCAAGTGTGGGAGTCCTATGGCCATTGATTTAAATCAGTGAGTAAAAAAATGCATTGAAACAAATTAAAAGAGGAAGAAAAAAAGATCAATTTAAAACTAACCGTTAATGGCGATAATTCGCTGCTTGAAGCAGTCTTTATTTTCTTTCTTGCAGCATCAAATGGATTTTTTGGAGCTCCAGCAAGTTTCACGGAGATATGTTTTCCACTGTGACAAAGTTCCTCATGTTTCCGTTTATAATCGTCATCAAAAGTACTTCCACAAATTAAACACTCAACTTTATATCGTTTACGAATTCTCCTCATTGTAAGCAAAATCAATAAATTAAGTAGAACAGATAGAAGTATTTCTGTGTTAAATTTAAAACGAAAAACAATATTGAACTAGTTCGACGTTCGATTGATAATATTTTTCAGTACGAGAAATGAGAAAATCTGCTTGTAAAGCAAAAAAAAAACTGAAGTCTCCGCACATAATATCAGAGTTCTTTGTGTTCAAAGTGCAACATTTATGCATTGCAGCATTTTCACTATACAGGGTGTCCACTCCAATCGTGGACCAATAGCTAATTTCTAAACCGTTAGAGATAAGCATATAGTTTATTTAGGAAAAAATCTCCAAATTACGAAAGGAATTTTGGGTCTATTCAATGTTTTTCAAAAATTCAAATTTTGAAAGAGTTACGAAATTTAAATTTTTATACAGCCCCCCAGTCCTATCAATCATATTCAGTAAAACATTCTTGACACTGCAACGTTTAAAACTAAAAAAAAATCACTCTTCTACCACAAAAATTGACCGAGTTATGACGTTTTGAAAAATCAAGATTTTGCATTATTTTATGAAGTCATCGAGCGATCGCTTAAGGGATCGTATGCGAAATCCTTCAAAATCTTGATTTTTCAAAACGTCATAACTCGGTCAATTTTTGTGGTAGAAGAGTGATTTTTTTTTAGTTTTAAACGTTACAGTGTCAAGAATGTTTTACTAAATATGATTGATAGGACTGGGGGGCTGTATAAAAATTTAAATTTCGTAACTCTTTCAAAATTTGATTTTTTGAAAAACATTGAATAGACCCAAAATCCCTTTCATAATTTGGAGATTTTTTCCTAAATAAACTATATGCTTATCTCTAACGGTTTAGAAATTAGCTATTGGTCCACGATTGGAGTGGACACCCTGTATATTATCCGTCTTTTCTGGGGTTATGCTACACACTATGGAATTCACCGAAAGGCGCTAAGGAAAGAAACGGTTTGGTTTATGGTAAACTAGCCGGGTACCCGGCCCTGCCCGGGTTTCTGATGGGTGTAGAGTGGTTTAGTGAAACTCAGTCATAAATTTTCTAACATTAAAGTGCATATCTATAAACATAATGGCTACTTCTGTAAACAATGGCTATGTTATGGATAAACTATAAAAATGTATTTCACACCCTAAATACAAATGCAATCTACAAATAATGTTTAGGTAAATAGGAAATGTTATAAGCTTGGTATATTAAAATAAATATATATTTACAGTATCAATTGCACTGGAATTAACCATTTCCAAATATTGCATTTTAAATAAGTCCCATTATTAGTTTCAATCCTCGTGACTACATTGGTGAGGTGAAAACATCTTATGTGCCTAATTTAGAAATTTTTTTGACTATAAACACTTTCTATTCTCCAACGATTGCCAAAATCAATTTTTTTTTTTACTTCACCCGTTAGCGATTGTTGACTCAGATAAATATAAAATCCTTAGAAAGCAATAAATTCCATACTTACTCCAGAGAAGCCTTGGTTCAAAATTTTCATTATGATTACAATCAATATTGTTGTTGCATGGCAACAAATTTTTGCAATAATGGGCTGAAAAATTTAATCATTTAATGGGGAAATGACATGAAATTTTATGTTTTGCATAATAACTTTTTTAAACTAAACTTTTTGGAAATAAATTATAGCTTATCCTGCTCCCTGTTACTGCAGCTATCTACGGTGAAAAAATGGTTAAAATCGGTTCAGTAGTTTTGAAGTTTACCCCGGACATACGCATACAAAAGTAGTCTTTTATGTATATAGATAACGTCAATAAAAGAATGAGATCTATTTTTATTAATCGGATCTTCTCATTTTCAAAGTTAACAAATGTATAACAAAAAAAAAGAAAGATTGCATCCGAACGTACTATATATATATATATATATATATATATATATATATATATATATATATATATATATATATATATATATATATATATTGCAAAAAAATATTTCAATAGTATCCCTGGATGTGCCGAATCGTTGTCTGAATTTGCCGAAAGACGAAATTGTTTGGGAGGTCCCGGTGACCTCCCTGGACCTCCCTTTGGGGCGCTCCTGGTAATATGTAGTAAAATTTTATGAACCGCGAGAATCTAATGTTGTTTTGAAATATAAATTAGTTGAAAAGCCGTTAATATTTAGCCTTTGATTAAACTAGTACACAAATAAATACCAGAGAATAACAAGGATTATTTTTTAGTGTCAATCGTTTAAAATTTTAGACGCGTTGATACTTTCGTTTTTTTTCCTTACATAGTTTATTTTATGAAGCATTTACTTAAGCAAATTAGGTGAAGTTTTTTAATGGAAACATTACCTTATTTCATATGTACATTTACACTAAAAAGAATAAAATAAAAATATTTTTGAAAAAAAAATTGAACCGATTTCGGAACTTCACTCGGCAAGTGCTTTAAAAAGTAAAAAATAATTTGATTCTTTGAACACCATCGACACTACATTTAAACATCAGTTTTGAAGTCGGTGCAAAAACTATAGGTAAAATGATGTTTAACTACATTTTGCCAACATTTTTCAGAGAAACCATTGAAAATTAAGAGCTGAATATTTGTACCTTTACATAAATATGTGGTTGTCAATGTAGTGTATGCGAATGCGATTAAAGAACCTGGATTCATTGCAATTTATATATATAGTTAAATTATAGTTTCGTATGATTCTATATAGTGTTTTTGTGCCGACTTCAAAACTTATGTTTAAATGTAGTGTCGATGGTGTTTAAAGAATAAAATTATTTTTTACTTTTTAGAGCACTTGCCGAGTGAAGTTCCGAAGTCGATTCAATTTTTTTTTTCAAAAATATTTTTTTATTTTTATTTTTACCCCTCTTTTTTCTTATTCATATTACTTTTTTTTAATTATAACTATTATTTTTATATATATTATTAATTTTTAAAAAGTTCTAATTATTCGCAGAATAGAATAACTTTTTTCTCCTCCAAACATTCCAAGCACATACACTCACAAAAAAAAAAAAAAACATAAATAAATAATAATAAGGAAACAAAAGAAATAATTCGAATTTAAAAATAAATTAATAAATAGTTTAAATTAAAAAAAATCAGTAAATAACTCAAATTAAAAGAAAAATAAATCAACAAATAATTTAAATAAATGAATAAATTAGCTTTAAAAAATCCCTCCCCCCCCCCAAATTTTGATGGCGCAACTTCCGCTATAATCCCCCCCCCCCCTGTGCCGAATGAGAAAAAGTTCTGGACACTATGGTTCATGCTTATGTTCTAATAGAAATTAAGCCTTGCAACTACATAACTACGTACTAGTAGTTATGTCTACAACCATGATACTACCTAAACATTTTCATCATCAAGCTCTAACACATAAGTGTCCAAAAACTCATAACGTTCATATAAAGAAAAATGATGCTATCGCTTATATGAAAAACAATATCTCCCCTGAAATATGAGCAACTCATAAAGAGCGAAATCTAATTCTTCTCTGACGGACATGAAAGTCAAATAGGAACTATGACGTTTGAACACCAACCCTCCATTAGACTTACAAGACAAATAAGTAACATTAGATCTTGAATAAACTCTCGCCCATAAAACCATCCCCCAGGAGTATATTTATAGATGTCTATTATTACAGTCATAAAGATAAATATTGTTCGCTGGAAGTCCTTACTTAAGGCACAAATGGTTCGATTATTCTCGCTTATGAAGAACATGCTGGGGAAAAATAGTTATTGCAACGATTTTTCTGAGATGTTTCTACTGTTATTACAGTAAACTGTCGACATGACGAAGCATTCAAACATTCCTGTAGAAATGATCTAGTAAGTTCATATTCTTTTTTAATTAGGCTACACAATACACAAAAGATGTCAGACGTATTATTTTTTTCTGTATTTTTGGTGGTACATATGTTTAGGAGCCTGATTTTTAAATTTTATTTCTAAGACATAGTCAGTTTTACAGATATTTGAAGTGCTCGGAGTTTTGTCAGTCAAAATATTTGACAGATGAGAGTGAGCAGTGAGTATCAATTTCGTACCAAATCATATTATCTTGAATGCGAAAGATTATAATCAATAGCATTTAGTCAAAAAGGAGTTTTATTGCATTTTATAAAATGGGAAATTAGTCGTTTAGAATACCCTTGAAGGCTACTTTGTATGAAAAATAATTTCATTTAAAATAATGTAAGTTTAAAAGCTCTTTTACCAATGGCTTAATAGATCAAAAACCGCTAGATCTGAACAAAAAGTGAATATATAGTAAGGGTTTTGGGTCAAAACCCCTTTAGATCCATAGTTCTGCCTTCGGAATTCGAAGACTTAACGGGTTTTGATTCTAAATGACTTAAATGGGGTGTAATAAAACTAGAGCCTTACTGGCATTAGTAATTGAAGGGCTCGGAGGATGAAGGGGCTAAGTTTCATTTTAGAAAATGAACACTCAGGACAATGGTAAGCAATGGGTACAGGTAAGCAAATAAAACTTGGCAAATCCAACAGTAGATATCATTAGACTAGTTTCATACGCATCCTAACGACAAAACCAGAAAATAAAAAACCTGCAACAACTGCAAAAATAAAACTTTGAAGTTTAATTACTCGCACTTTCTGTTTTTAACCCCTTCATCTCCCACGCCCTTCAATTGTCATTATGCATGATACAGAAGGGGCTTCATTGGAATGAAGACCCCTCTTCCCTCCTCAAGGGCCAAATATAGCATTAAACTGTGTTTTGGGGACTTTCATTTTCGAAAATTCGAGCTAGACTCCTGTTTGTGTCCGAATATTGCACGTTGACTTCCGATAATGACCCCCCAAAAACTAGAAGATGAATTTGCTTTTGACTGGTTTTTATATCATTGTGATTTTCAAACGTTTTCTTCGAGCTTCGGTTTTTGTCGATGCAAGCGCTTTCTAATCTTGAAAACTTTTCCTTCTTTTTAATGCACGGTTTTTTTTCCAAACAAGTTTCCATATGTGATATGTGAGTACAACATTATTTAGAATGTACTTAGATCAGACATGTAGGCGATGTGGGACAAGTGAAAAAGTTAACTTACTTATTTCAAAGTGAATGAATTGGAAAAATGTTTTGAAAACTACTGTACATAAAAAAAGAACAATGTATTTTTGTAATAATCTCGAATGAAAACTTAATTTTTCATTTTGGTAGTAAATTTATTAGTACCTTCAAAGAAGTCGAAAATTTTATTATTAACTTCTTTTAAAACTTTTACTCTTTAAAATCAGTAACAAAATTGTCCGCACGTTCAATGAAATTTCCCTTATTGTTAAAAGAAACACACAGATCAGTAAGATAATAAAAATGAGATACTGAATGTGATTACTGATTTTATAAAAATTAATAAAAGTTTTAGAGTTGCTATAAAATAGCTTTAATTTTTTTAAATTTTATAAAATATTTTTACAATACGTTAAGAATTAGATTGAAAGGAATTTACACGTATTTTTGCGGTAGCACAGAACGTTTTTTTTTTCCCTCTAAAGGATTTATCGTTTCAGTTATGCATATGCATTCGTTTGATCAAGTAGTCTGCTTCTATAAGAGCAGTAGTAATAAAAATATCGAATAAATAGCAATACAGCAGTAAGCACCGAATTCCTATTCTGTTATGAACGTTTTCAGCTGAACTTTATCTACCAAACTCATGTTTACTGACAATAGTCATAAGAAGCACTCGGCTGTAAAAATAAGTGTATTATAACAGTATTAGTGGTAAATAACAAAAATAATAATAATTTTAGAAGAAATAAAACTACATTTCTAACCTGTTAAGAATATTTTTACTCAAATTTTATTACCCACAATCGCATTTTTTCATTAATTAATTTATATATTTATTTATTATAGTTAAAATAACTTATTTGTTTGCAGAAAAGTGCGTTATAGCAATAATAGTACTAAACACAACAATAAGAACAAGAACAATGCCCGAATTACAACCAAATCTTATCTATTAGGAACAATTTCTCTCTAATTTTATCAACCAAACCAAGTAATATAATAACAAATAATTATATTAATACACTAATCAATTTATTTATATACTACCTAAAGATACTGCCAACCCTAACACGTCGCAACCCCCACAAAACCCACATGCAGCGTCTCTAATACACAAAACGACTGCATACACCACCAAATTTAACCCCATCACATATCTAGTTACAACAAACAAACCAAACACATCCCACCACCATATATAAACACAACTACCCACAAAAACATTCAACCCAGCTTAACTACACACTCCCCCACCACTCCCCCAACCCCCACCACCAACATCACCCACCCACCATCAACCCAAACAACAACACTACACCACAACACATCATCACCAACACACAACAAACCAATCCACCCAACTACAAACCACCCCCACAACCCAACCATTAATACTCCAAAACCCTCCACCCTAAACTTATCACCACAACCATCACCCCACCCCCCCTAACAAACCACCCATAACAACTCCAATACCCTCCAAACACCAACCCCACAACCACCCAACACACCAACCCAACACACCCCCACACCAACCAACCCACCCAACACCACCAACCACACCCACAACCACAACCCCCACCCACACCACCACAACCCACCACAACCACCACACACCCCCCACAACCCAACCCACAACACCCCCAACCAAACCACACCAACACACAACACCCACACAACCCACCCACCCACAAAACCACCCACCACCAACCACCACAACCACCCCACCAACACCACCACCACACCACCCACAACACCCCACCACCCACAACACCCACCCACCAACACCACCCAAACACCCACCACAACAAACACCCCACCCAACCCACCCCACACACCCAACACCACCCCACCACAACCCCACAACACCCCACACCACAACCCCAAACACCCCAACCCAACACACCCAACCCACCACCCCACAACCAAACACCAACACCCACCCACAACCACAACACCCCACCAACCACACCCCACACCCAAACACAACCCAACCCCCCACCAACACACCCACAACCAACCCCAACACACCCAACACCCCCACACCCAACACCACCACCACAACCACCCACACACCACAACCCCCCACCACCACAACCAACACCCACACCCACCACCACAAACCAACACCCCACACCAACACCAACACCCCACCCCACACCAACCAACCCACCCCAACAACCCACACCACCACACAACCAACAAACACCCCAACACCCACACCAACACCACAACCACCACCAAACAACACCACAACCCCACACAACCCAAACACACCCCCAACAACAAACACACCCACACACCAACCCACACACCACCAACCACAACCCACCACCCCACAACACAACCCCACCAAACCACCCCCACACACCCACAACACCAACCCAACCACACACCCACCACCCCCACAAAACCAAACACCACACCCAACAACAACCCACACCCACAAACACCACCAACACACCCCAACACCCACAACCACCCACCACAACCAACCCACAACCACCCACCAAACACACCACAAACCCCACCCAACAACCCCACACCACCACACAACCACACAACCCCACCCAACAACCCCAAACAACACCACACCACCCACCAAAACAACCCCAACACCACCACCACACAACACCCACCCCACAACACCACAACCACCACACCACCCACACCACAACCAACCCAACACACCCCCACCCAACACCCCACAACACACCAACCACAACCACCACAACCCCACAAACACCCACACCCACCACACCCAACACCACCCCCACCAACCACCCAACACCCAAACACCCACAACCCCACCAACACCCACCCCAACCAACACCACACACCCCACCAACCACAACCCCACCACACACCACCCCACAACCACACCCAACCACCACACACCCCACACACCCACCAACAACCACAAAACATCACCCCACAACAAATAAACACAAATCCACTCTCCACAACTACCAACCCACCTACAATACCCACACCTCCATACCACAATCCCACCCACACCCAACAAACCCACACATCCTCCCCATAAAACAACCACCCACAACATCACCACATCAACAACACCAAATACCTCATCCCACCCATACACCACAACAAACTAAACCACCCACCCAACTAAACCATCACAACCAACCACCATAAAAACCCCCCCCCATCACACCCCCCACATCCAAACACACACTTTTCAAAATACCCCATTACCAACTATACTTCCATCTACAAAACCCCCACCACCCTATACCACCCTACCAACACTACAACCACCCTACCCTCCAACCACAAATATTCCCCAATACAAATTCTATCACCCCAAACCAAAAAAAAACACTCCCAACACACCTCTCCCCCCCCTACCATTCATACCCCACCACTAACCCATAACCCTCACTACAAACCCCCCCACAACCCCACCACCCAAATTCCAACCACAACCCCCACTCCACCATCCTCACACAAAAACAACATCCCACCTTACACCAACTACAAACACCCCCAACCCCAATACATACCCAACATACCTTCTAAAAAACCCCCTACCATCCCCCCAACCCCTCATACCACCTCCCCCACACACCAAAATCCCCAAAAAAATTCCATCCTAAACCCTACCACCTATATCCAAATCTCCCATCCTCTCCCTTATAATCCCCTACCAAATAACTAAATCTCTCCCCAAATATCATCCCTACATCACCTTTACTAATCTCCCCCCTACCAATTTCCTATCAAAACAACCATACCCAACCAAACCAACACCCCCACAACTAACAACATACCCTCAAATATCACCCAAACACTTACTACACTACCACCAACATAACCCACTAAAATCCTCACAACTCCCCCCTCTCCCCCCCCCTACCCATTCCCTACCATCACTAACACCACTTCTAACCCCACACATAACACTCAACCCCACCACCAATTCCAACCACCCATACCACCCAATCCACAACACTCCCACAATATAACCACCAAACAACATCCCCAACAAAACATCTACCACACCTCTAAACATACACTACCAATCACACAACCACAATCCCTACCCTAACTAAACACTCCCACCATACACACTACCCCAACAATACTCACCTCCCCCACTAACCAACAATAACTACATACATACATACATTACTCCATATACACAATACATACATACCTCCATATTACACATCTATCCCACCTCATTCTCTCATATCCCTCATCTTTCCACACCCCACCCCCCTTCCCCCAACAAAAACCTAACAACACCAAACAACAACCCCAACACACACAACCAACCCCAACCTCCCTACCCCACAACCCCCACACCCACAAACCATCACACTCTATCCCCACAAAAAATAACTACCACAAACTACCCCCCCCCCATTCATTAAACCCACTCTCTCATCCCTACACCAATACTATATCCCCCCATTATAACACCCCAACCTCCCCCCCCTCCACTAAATCCAATTTCAAATAATCACTACCAATCCCCATCCCCAACCACTTCCCATCCACCTAAATCCAATCCAATTCCCACATACTTACACCACTTCCACTATTACATCTACACAAAACCCACATCCAATCCAAACCCCACATTCAACTCACCTAAAAACCAACCAAAAATCCATCCACCACTTACCTAATCCCTCTTTTTTAACCCCAACCTCCTCCTCACCAATTCTCACCCCAAACAAAAAACCCCCAAATATACCAAACCATTACTAACCACCCCCCAACTCCTATCCCCCCCCAAACACCCTCTCAAAATCCACCACCACCCCACCATTATAAATCACCAAAACAAATAAATACCATCATAAAAAATTACCCCCCCCACATCCCCACCCCCCCCACTAACCAAACCAAAAACCCACACAAACACACAACCTCCAAAAATCCAAAACCAAAACCAATCCAAATCCTACCCATCCTTACACCCACCCTCCAAAACACCCTTACCCCCCAACCCACCACACCAATCACTATACACACCAAAATCCCCCACCACACCTATCCTCCCACCCCCCCCAAACAATCCCCCACTCAACCCCTCCCCCCCATTCTCCCCTACCACCTCCCCAACACCCTCCACTCCTTCCCAATCCCAAAACCCCCTCACTCCCCCCCCATACAAAATACCACACCCCCCACATTTTACTCACCATCTTTTCATACCATCACCTTCCAACCCCACAACCCCAACCACCCCCCCCCCCCCATCTATAACTCCCCCCACAATCTTCATTCAACCTCAACAACCACCTTCCAACCCATCCTCTCACCCCCAATCCCACTTTACTCACAATCCTACCTTCAAACCTCACCCCCACAATAAAACCCATCCCATCCCATAACTAAAAACTCACACCCAAAAAAAACTATCCCCCACACTACACATCTACCATTACCACCTAACCCCCCAACACACTCAACCCCCCTCAATACCCACTAACTCCCACCAAACATACCACCCACCCCCAAACCATCCTCACAAACCTCATCCCACCATACAAACTCAACACCACTCCCACACCCCCCCACCAAAAACCACCAACCCCAAACATCACAAACACCTACACCCTCATCTCACAAAACACAAAACCACACTCCAACACCTACCTACAAACTACAACATTCCACCCATACACCAAAAAATCCAACACTCACCCTACAAACCCACCAACCCCACCCCCAAACTCACCACCCACCAAACCAAAACATACAAACCACAAACCATCTCCCTCCTCATACCTCCCCATATAAACATACCTCACTCCCTCTCAACCCACTTCAACTAACCCCCTCACCAAAAAACTTCATCAACACCCCATCCATACCACCACCCACCACCCCCCCCAAAATACACACACCACTACTACCTCCTCCCCCCCAACCATCTACTTCTCACACCCTCTAAACCAACTCACTCTTCTACCCCCAAACCTATCCCATAAACATCCCTAACACCCACACCCAAACCTTTCCTACCCTTAAATAAACACCAAACCAACCCCCCTACCCAACCCCACCTCCCCTACCCACACCCATAAACATCAACCTTCCTATCTCCTATATCAAACATACTACTCCATTCTTATACCCCCTTAACTACCCCTTAACTCCCCTCCACCCTCCCATATTACTACCCACTCACCAAATCCCACCCCCCACACAATCTTACACCCAATCTCACCCCCCACACACACAAACCTAATTCCCCCCATCCCATCTATCCCCAAATTAACCCCACTTAACCTACTATCTTCTACCAATTCCCCCCCCCTTTCCCTACCAAAAACACACAACCTCAACTACAACACCCCCAAAAAACTAACCCTCCACCCCCAACAAAAAAACAATCACCACCACACAAACCACCTCATCCCATCCACAATAAACCAACCACCCTTCAAAAAAACGCAGTAAATCGATTCAATATGTATATTGCATTTTTTTATCAACACCATCTCACCTCTCAAATTCTACAGATTTTTAACAAACATACTTTCGAAATTACTACACATCTTAATAAAAAGAGACTGATAAATTTAAGGAAAAATATACTGATAGGTTTTTTCCTCTATAAGTTTCAATAAGCCGAGCCGTGCAAAACATTTATACTCGACAGGATGAACGCGAAAACCCGGTTTTTAAAGTTATTCGCTGAATAACAGCAAAATGGTGAGTTGCTTGATTATTTTTTGCTGATAGCGTCGAAAAAAAAAAAAAGCTTTAAAGTGCTGTTTTACTTTTGAAGCTTGATAAAGTATTACTAAAATTATGGCGTAACCCCCTCCCCCCCTATGAAACATGAGGATGGAAAATTGGATTAGAATTCTGCTGAAAGGAAAAAGTTATTGAAATATTTTTCCGCCCAGAAGCCCAGATTCAAACTCATATCCTACCCATAATAAGCACGACGCTCTACTAACATCTTAATTTTCGGATGCTATTCATTGCACCTTTGTTTTGGTGACAAGTATATTGACTCGTAGCTGTAAGTAAATGCCTTTCTTTTAATAGGGTTAAAATAGAGACAAAATAACAGTTTAACTCAGGGCAGTATTTAAGGGGTGGGTTTTTAGGGTTCAAACCCCCTCCGAAAATTTTCAAAACTATGCCAAAAAAGTTTTTTTTGACACTTTTTTGCTGAAAAAAATCACTATTTTAATTTGAACTTTTTTATTTATATCTGAATTTTTTTGAAAAATAAAATTATCATCATTGAATAATTGTACAAATTAAGTGTTTTATCTGCAGTATTTATTTTTATTGTAGTTGTTGCAAACATTTCTTACAGAGCATGCCACCTTTTTCCTCGGTTTGAATTTTGAATGCCATATCAAAAAAGAAAAGTACCAAAATTCCTTAAATTGAAAGTGCAAACTTTACGTTTAACACATTTTATGTGTCAGAAAATAGAAATGTCAGAAGTATTACTTCGAATGTGCGTTAGACAGTAAACGCATATTCTTTTGAGTGATTAAAAGAGATCAAATATTTAACAGGGGCGAAGTTATACAGAGTACACATTAGATTGATTTCCTTTCATTGAAAAGTCATTTTTTTTTCTTCTTAATACTCTTAAAGCATCTATTGCAACAACAAGCATCAGAATATAAGTATGAAATAAAATTTTAATGATCATATAGATATCAAGAAAAATGTACAGTGAACTTTCACTTATGCGCCGGCCCAAGGGACCAACAGAAAAAGGCGCATAACTGAGAGAGACGCGTAAGTGAACAAGCCTATTTAAAGGTCTAAAACGCGGTATAAGTTCTATTGAGAGCATGAATAAGAAGGTTTCTATAGAAAAGGAACATATTACTACGGTTTGGCAATTACTGTAACGTAACTACAATGATAAAGGGAAAACAAAAATTGTACCATACCTAATTACAAACTGTTCTCTTTAAAACGATCCATAATAGGTAATAGTCCCTCTCTGAACTCTAGTTCATGCGGAAAAATTCCTTCCGTGAGCAATAAAGGTGAAAATGCTTTTTTTTTAAATAAATACATTTTTCTACATTTTGTGGAATATTCGGCGCATAAGTGAAATATTTATTTTTAGAGCGACGCATAAACAAGTGATACTATCATTATTTTCCTATAGAATGTGCAGGGACCATTTAAAATCGTCGTATAAATGAAAACGGCGCATAAATGAGGCGGCGTATAAGTGAGAGTTCACTCTATTTGGTAAAACCCTTCCCGAAATAAAAGTCTGTTTACGGCCTTGGTGAAACTAAACACTTTTTTTTGTTAAAAATCGATGCAAGCAACATTTTCATGGAGATTGTCGAGAGATATCTCGCGAATGGTTTAACTCAGGTTATTCTTCAGGAAACTCGCAAAATACGGTTAAAAAAACACTGGAATCGGTATCTCATTTCCAACATTTCATTTATCGAGATATTTCCAAGTTATCCTCAATTAGTTACCAATTTATAGCTTTACATCCATTCCGGTATTCCGTTTGCGTTGGAAAATCACAAGCGAGAAATGAAATATCAAGCGAGAAAACTTTCTTTTTATTGAGGTGCAAATCTTAACATTGCAGACATCAAGTGTGAGTGCTATGAACATCTATATTTATATAAAAATGGATGTGTGTTTGTATGTTTGTTCACAGTTTTCGTCGGAATTTTATTTAACTTGGCACAGAAGTTTCTTGATGCACTAGAATTCACATAGTCGGAGTTTTAAAATTTAAAAAAAATCCAAAAAGCTCAAAATTTAAATTTTTTGTTTCAACATGGCCATTTTCTTTTAATTTTGAACAGATAGAGTAATAGAGATGAGTCGTCAAGCATACAAGTTGACAAAATTTAACGCATTTAAAAATGAGTATTTTCCAACAAAGATAACGATTAACGATTTTAGCATGAAATAAGTTAAGAACAATTATAATTAGCTATGTTGTATAAATAAGCACCACGGCAAAGCTGGATAATAAGCTAGTAAATAATAAAATAAAAGATTTTTTTTAAGAACCTCATTGAGAATCGTTAAAAGAACAAATAATGTACAAAAACAAAAAGTGAGAAAGCCAGAAACCACTTCAAGTGCAACACTAAAGAAAAGTAAAAAAAACTATAGGGTGGAGAAATGCAAAAAAAAAAAAAAAAAAGAACTACCATTTTGAGTGAAAAGAAATTTAGCGGTCAAACCAGTTCACACGATTTACGCCAAACTTAACTCGCCAAACTATTCCGATATCAGCTATAACGACAGAACTGCCACATCTTATTAATTATCCCAGTTCCGAACGAATGGAAGATCATCCTTTTAAAATTTTTATTTTTAACATATTTTATTCACGAAGTTGCTGTTACTTTTTAGCGCAAATCGTACTCGTTGAAAAAGCTGCCTAATACATTTATACAGCAACTTACCTAATAACTTATGAGTTCAAATCAATGCGTCGTTTAGAAAAAGCGGTATTTAATTTGACAGCCGGAGGAAAATTTATATGCTGAGTTTGGCAACACACGGTAATCGCGTCTGATTTTTTCTTTTCCTTTTCATTCGTTTACTTTTTGTACGTTGGCGAGTTCGTGGCGCATTTTTCATTTATTATTTTTCATTACAGAAACGGTTTAATGACGGGGTTATATATTTAATGGGTCTAGAGGAGTATGGATCACATAATTGGCTGACGAACAGGAATATTTAATGAATGGCATCATAAAAAATACTGTCTACAAGAAATATCAGACAAATAAAAGATAAACTTTGCAGAACAAGATGTTATAAACATTGGGCAATTAATAAATCTGCAAGATTTATATTTTCAAGGAGCTAAAATACTTTTTTTATTTTTGTTGTACGGCGAGATTATTTTAGTTTTATTTATGGTAATGCATTTGTTATTAAAGTAATGGCATTTATATTTAAATTATTCCTGAAATTGTTTTACTCTCAAAGGGTAATCGAAAAATTATTTTATTTCTCTGTTTGATGCAAACGTTTTGATATAAATACATGAACATTAATAAAAAAGGTTAAATACATAAATATGTACAGAAATGTAAGAACTTAGTGCTAAGAGACAAGCACACACAGTGAGATTTCAAAAATTTCTGGAATGTCATAATTTTAGCAAAATATTTTAAACTTGCAAGTGAATGCGAAAAAAATTTCAAATATTTTTAATATAAATTTGTATTTTTATATTTTAAACATTTTTATAGTTTTAATATATTTATATTATTAATTTATGTTTATATTATATTTTTAATATAAATTCAAATATTAATGATATAATATTCTTAAAATTTTTAAATATTACTAATGCATAAATAATTTATGCTTTAGTAATAAACCACTTTTCATAAAATATGCGTAGTACTAACAATAAAAAAAGAGACATTTTTTTTTGTTTTCTGATTTAAACTCAAAAGTTTTATGGGTTTCATTTTCTTTAAAATGGTAATTTCGTGGTAACCAGTCGGACTATCAGTGAGAGCTGCAAGCTGCATACTTTAACCCATTAAGAGCAAGAATCTGAGAAACTGTCACGCCTAGCATTATGGGGTGATTCATGACCTCTCAGATTTTCTCCCAAAAATTACCAAATGTTTATTATCTTATTGAAAGACTAAATCCAGAATGTTTTGCTCTAAAGTTGAGTTGTTTAGTTTTTATGGATCCCTAAAGTTGAAGGTGCGGCATCAAAAATTAAGCGGATTTTCAAGACATGCAAGTTGCTGTGAGCCAAAACTCTTACCAGGAACTATTGAACTCCAACTTTCTTTTTGTATATGGAATATAGAAGATTGAAACTACACAATATAAATGTTAAATTTGTGGTAAGTTGTTGCCGTAAGGTCAGTGAAGGCCCTCAAAACAAGGCATTTTTGACGTTTTTTAGCGTTTTTGAGGTCTAAAAACAGCTTGTATATTTCAGTTGGCACGGCAAAAGTGGTATCGTTTGAAAGACCAGTGTAAGCACTTTAAAATAATGTATAAATAACCGAGGAAAGTTTAACGTACTTTTAGTTGCGTAAGGCCGAAATATGAAAAATGTCACATTTTACCGATATTCAAACGGTCATAACTTCCTCTGCCAACAACATATTGAAATATTTTCTTTGCCAATGTCATACTCTGTTCTTTGTCTTAACAGAACAGTTGTGTTCTTTGAGGCGAAATGTGAAATTTTTTTTTACAAAAAATACACAGGAAAAAATATATTTTTTGTAAAAAAAATTTTCACATTTCGCCTCAAAGGACTCAACTGTTCTGTTAAGACAAAGAATAGAGTATGACATTGGCAAAAAAAATATTTCAATATGTTGTTGGCAGAGGAAGTTATGACCGTTTGAATATCGCTAAAATATGACATTTTTCATGTTTCGGCCTTACGCAACTAAAAGCACGTTGAACTTTCCTCGGTTATTTATACATTATTTTAAAGTGTTTACACTGGTCTTTCAAACAAAACTACTTTTGCCGTACCAACTGAAATGTACAAACTGTTTTTGGACCGCAAAAACGCTAAAAAACGTCAAAAATGCCTTGTTTTGAGGGCCTTCACTGACCTTACGGCAACAACTTACCTTAAACTTAACACTCATTTTGTAAAGTTTCAACCTTCTATATTCCATATACAAAAACAAAATTGGAGTTAAACAGTTCCTGGTAAGAGTTTTGGCTCACAGCAACTTCCATGTCTTGAAAATCCGCTTAATTTTTGATGCTGCACCTTCAACTTTAGGGGTCCATAAAAACTAAACATCTCAACTTTAAAGCAAAACATTCTGGATTTGGTCTTTCAATAAGATAATAAACATTTGGTAATTTTTTGGAAAAAATCTGAGAGGTCATGAATCACAAGCGTGACACTCTCTCAGATTCTTGCTCTTAATGCCTAGCGTCCCTTTTTAGGGACGGTTCAAAAAAGGGTCTGAATGTCCCTAAAATGAACATTTCAACCAAATAACAGAGTTCAATTAGTACCTTGGTGTTGTTTCAATATGTAATAAACAGATTGCAGCACATAACCATTGTAAAGTGTGTTCTGTAGCAGTTTTAATATGATCTTTATCAAAAATGACATCGTTCACAATCTCAAGAAAAAAAGCTAAGTTTTCAAAGTTATTCCCATCTTTCCAGTTTATGTTAATTGCTGATTTTATTTCTTTTTATAAAATGTCTTTTTAAATATTATATCGTAGGCAGAAAAAAAAAATAGTAAAAAAAGTATGTACCCTCTGGGGTCTATCATAACTTTTAAGGGACGGTTTTTCTTTCCTTAATAAAAACATTATTTTTTACATAATACTTTTTTTATTATTTTTCCTGTCCATTAAACACTGTTTGTAACCAGTATACAAAATATCTTTGGAAAAAAAATGTCAGGCATTAATGGGTTAAGGTTAAATATAATTGCCAATAGACTATGAACGACTTGTAAGGATCTCTTTAAAATATTTAAAATAATCTAAAACAGAAGATCAAACTTCTTTAAAAGAACTGGTCGCCATTTGTTTACATAGAAGAAAAATTCGCAGTAAAAAAAATCAAATAAATACAACGAGAAGAAATATTTTCGGCATTTTCCAAATAAATAATTTGCCAATGGTTTTCAATAGCGCTGTAAATGGGCGAAGCGAATTAAAAGGAACACTTTCTCTTTACTTTTATCTGTCAACTCCATTTTGCAAAACATTATCGCCTGTTGCCAAATCGGACAAAAGAAATATTATCATCAGCGGTAAAATGCCTGAAAGGGGGAAAAAATGAATCCGACGTCGTATAATCCATTTCCATTCAGAGGAGAACATTTTCCTGAAATTTTTCGTCTGTACATTTCCCATTTCGCATTCATGTAAAAGAATTCTGTGACAGATAGAAAAGTCCCCAAGTTTTATTTTTACTACTACATTTATTTCAGAATTCTGTTGCTCTTCAATGGCTAACTTTAATACAAAAGTAGATGAATGAATATTTTTCTTTTAACTAAACTGTAATTCATTTATATATATTTTACCCAAAATTATATTTTACAGTTGGGCCAATCCATGGTTACGGTCGTTACATTCACACAACTTCAGCTGTTCATATTGTAACGAGTTTGTAGCACCTTCAACTTTCTTAAATGAGCATTCCAATCTTGAGGAAGTAACTATAAATTTATTTACAAGTATGTACACTTATTTACAATAAGAGCAGGAAACAATTGCTAAACATCCAGCAATTAGGTAGCAAACAGTACACTGTACTCTCAACAGTCACCACGTATCTATACAGTAATTAAGAAATTACAAAAGCAAAACATTCGCCCAAGCGAATAAAACGAGCCTATCAGAAATCAATTGTGAGAAAAACTAACTCACCCTGTTCAAGGCAGTTGGACAGCTACTTATACTCGGAAGGAAATTTCTACAACATTCTAGCAAAATCCAGAGTATTCGATTCATTCACAAATTTAAATAATCCATTCAAGAAAATTCTAAAGATAAAAAGAAAAACCCACGACATTACAACTCCGAGCGAAAATGTCTTCATGCTTATTAAAGTTAGGAAAAGTGCAAAAAGTACAAAATGATACAGGGCCGGTATACAAGTGATAAAAGTGGTATCTTCAGATACTTTTGCAACATGTCGCGAGATAAAACCAAAACTAGTGACAATGGTGCAAGGCAGGAAAAACAACAACTATTTACAAGATTTGTAACATTATTGTATTCACAAATGCTCTTAAAGTTCTAATGGAAACAGAGAATGATTAAGCTCTCACCCAACATAATTATCACCTAGCGTTGGTTTGAAATCATGAGTGGAAGCCGTGGAAAAATCTCGAAAATGTGTGGTTACGGTCGTTACAAAAAAAAAAAGACATTTTTTTTTTTTGAGTGCAATGAAGCACTGCTACTTTTCTGTAAATCTATTGTATGTATGATCTTCTGGATTTTTATAATAATTTCTCTATTAACCAGACATGATAACATACAAAAAGCTTTTTTGCTGAAAAATGAATTTTTATGAATTTTTGATTCCGGTTACGGTCGTTACACGTCTGACTATTTTCAACATGTATGTAGCTAAAAATAGTTTTTGAAGCAAAAATATGTATAGAGTTGTTTTTTAGATTGCTACCTAGTGGTGTACGTGGCTCAACCGCAACCTCCGCAGCGCGGGGGGAAGAGGGGTGCAAGAGGTTTGAGATCGTACGATCCAGAAAAATAGCACTATAAGTTAAGCGGGAAAAATATTTTTCTTATTTTAATAGGGGGTGGGGGAGAACTTGCGGGGGAGCGCACCTTAGTCTATGTACGCTACTTGCTACATATTTGAACTTTTTTCATAATAACACTATTAGTGTAGTAGTTCTCTGATTAGAAAAAACAAAGGTAGTATAAAATTTGCTTGGATCGAGTAAATTGTTTAAGTGAAAGGAATAATAGGAATATAAATTGATTGATAAAATTCATAAATAATTGATGAAATTTATAAATGATTGATGAAATTTATTTCAGGTGATCTAGAGGGCCAAATTATTTGCTGCAACTGTCCAGAATGCTTCTTCAACCAATTGGAATCGTTACTATGCCAGGGACGGGATGCATTTGGCTTCCTAAAAACTTCATCATTGTTCTGATAGTTGAAGATCATAAATGTCTGTGAAGTGGTTTTTAATTACCTGCGATAACCCTTTTTTCAGTCAGATATTGGTTCTGCTAGACCGAAGGACCTAGTCCATGCCATTTAAAAACCTCCTACACCTTTCGTAGCATCGTAGCATCAGCCGCATCCCTAGAAGGGTTCTACTTAACTCCCTACAGTATCTTTGAAGGTGCCATATGAAGTCAAGTGGCATCCTATGGGTACCTTATGGCACCAAATGGGTAACCCATGGAGCATAATATCGCTGCTAGACCGAAGGACCTAGTACTTGCCATGTAAAAACCTCCTACACCTTTCGTAGCATCGTAGCACGAATGGAATCCCTTGAAGGGTGCCACTTGACTCCCTATAGCATCCTTGAAGGTTCCATATGAAGTCAAGTGGCATCCCATGGGTACCTTATGGCACCCAATGGGTTACCCATGGAACCTAATATCACTGCTAGACTGAAAGACCTAGTCCATGCCATGTAAAAACCTCCTACACCTTTCGTAGCAATAGCGGCACCCCTTGAAGGGTGCCACTTGACTCCCTATAGCATCCTTGAAGGTACCATATGAAGTCAAGTGGCATCCCATGGGTACCTTATGGCACCCAATGGGTAACCCATGGAGCATAATATCGCTACTAGACCGAAGGACCTAGTACTTGCCATGTAAAAACCTCCTACACCTTTCGTAGCATCGTAGCACGAACGGAATCCCTTGAAGGGTGCCACTTGACTCCCTATAGCATCCTTGAAGGTGCCATATGAAGTCAAGTGGCATTCTATGGGTACCTTATGGCACCAAATGGGTAACCCATGGAGCATAATATCGCTGCTAGACCGAAGGACCTAGTACTTGCCATGTAAAAACCTCCTACACCTTTCGTAGCATCGTAGCACGAACGGAATCCCTTGAAGGGTGTCACTTGACTCCCTATAGCATCCTTGAAGGTGCCATATGAAGTCAAGTGGCATCCCATGGGTACCTTATGGCACCAAATGGGTAACCCATGGAGCATAATATCGCTGCTAGACCGAAGGACCTAGTACTTGCCATGTAAAAACCTCCTACACCTTTCGTAGCATCGTAGCACGAACGGAATCCCTTGAAGGGTGCCACTTGACTCCCTATAGCATCCTTGAAGGTGCCATATGAAGTCAAGTGGCATTCTATGGGTACCTTATGGCACCAAATGGGTAACCCATGGAGCATAATATCGCTGCTAGACCGAAGGACCTAGTACTTGCCATGTAAAAACCTCCTACACCTTTCGTAGCATCGTAGCACGAACGGAATCCCTTGAAGGGTGTCACTTGACTCCCTATAGCATCCTTGAAGGTGCCATATGAAGTCAAGTGGCATCCCATGGGTACCTTATGGCACCCAATGGGTTACCCATGGAACCTAATATCACTGCTAGACTGAAAGACCTAGTCCATGCCATGTAAAAACCTCCTACACCTTTCGTAGCAATAGCGGCACCCCTTGAAGGGTGCCACTTGACTCCCAATAGCATCCTTGAAGGTACCATATGAAGTCAAGTGGCATTCCATGGGTACCTTGTGGCACCCAATGGGTAGCCCATGGAGCCTAATATCACCTTCAAGGTTGACATAGGGAGTCGAGTGGCACCCTTCAGCGGGTACCTCTTGTGCTACAACTTTTGACCCTGAAAGGTGCCACATGTAGAGCTCCTTTAGAGGACAGGCTGACTTATCCGACATTTTGGTTCTAGATTTGCTCAACGCGACTTGAGTAGATACCAGTGGTTCCACACTTGCCCTTTTGGAACCAAAATGTCGGATGAGTCAGCTCCCCTTTTGTAGGATCCTTAGCAGGGTTGCCAGATTTGAGAACTGTAAATACGGGACAGCCTTATGGGGGAGAGGGATAGAGAAATGAAGTCTAAAGGTTGAATTTTTACAACCTTTACTTTAATATTAAACCTTTCTCGCAAATATACATGAAGAAAAAAAATCACAATGATCATATGAATAAAAACTACATTTTTTATTGCATAGTCATTTTTCTTAACATTAATTATTGTATAAGTTCGTATTTAACTGTTATTAACCCCCTTTTTCCTGACATAGATCCATCATTGCAAATTTTGCCAGGTTAGCAAAAATTAAAAATTCAATGTCAATTTTCCAAAAAAAAAAAAAAACAAAAACAAAAACCAAGACCACTTATATGAAAATACATCAATTTCCTAAAACCGGAGGGTTGGAGGAAATTGACACACCGTTATGATTCTCCAAATGACATACATGCCTATTTTGGCGTAAAAGATACAATAGCCGCTTGTATTGATGTTTTAAAAAAGCTAGACGTACCAGTGAGGAAATTTGAATATGTGCAAAATAATTTAATGAATCAATAATAAAATTTAGATTACAATTGAGTATACATAAAATTAAACTTAGCTACTTGAACTAACTGTAAGAAGATAGCCTAAAATAAATTTAAAAAAAAAACACTATTCAATATCATTAGGGGGGAAAACTGTACAGTTTTCCCCCCTGAAGATATACTGTACAGTTTTTTCAATACTATATTGATATATTAATAATTCTAATACTAATGTCGGAAAATCTTTCTTTTTTACTTCCTTTTACGTAGTAAAGGAAGTATTGTGATCGCGAAAAAAAAAAAATCACTCAAATTTGAGTTTAAATTTTGATTTTGCTCACCCCCGAATGAATGTTCAGTAGTTTTTTCGACCTGTCAGCACTTGCATATGTACCTACCAACATATAAGCAGCCGAAAAATCCTTTTCAACCACCCCCGAGTTAATTACGACGAGTTTTCTCGTGACGTCTGTATGTACGTGTGTGCGGATGTATGTATGTATGTGGGTCGCATAACTCAAAAACTATGTGCCGTAGAAGCTTCTAGCTTGGTATGTAGGCTCTGAGGATGGTCTAGTTGTGCACCTCCCCTTGTGGTTGCATTCGAATGTTCCCAAGGGGGTGTTTTACCCCTTTTTGGGGGTAAATCAGTGTTAATTTCAATGCAGACTCAAGTCATATGAATTGGCGCGACCACTTGGCGATATGTCGCCAAGCTTTTGGTCGCCAAGTGTTTGACACCAACTTTGCGACATATCGCTAAGTTGGCGACAAATTTGGCGAAAAAATTATTTGTTGAATTTGGGTTCAACTTGGCGTGATTGGCGATATTTTGCGAAAAATTTACTGAATGATCTTAAAATCAGCAATATTTAGAAAATTAACCATTGTAAAATATTTTTTGCATTGTTTCGTGGCAGATTAGGGGAGTATATATTTGTTACCCTGCTCACTCCAAGCACTTTTTTTAACACTTAAGGCAACTACTAAGCAATTTACGCGTAAAAGGAAGTAGTGTGGAGTCCATACCAGATTTTTTGAAATCATGTTTGCTACTTGATTTTATTGCTGTGATAATTATTCCTAATTTCTACTATGTCTTTAATTGCCATAAAGCTCATTGCAATTTCTATTACTACCGTTCATTGTGAAAATTATGTATCTTCACAATTTTAAAATGCATATTTGTTTGCTAAATAGAATAACATTTAGTTACATCTTTTAGTATAAAAGAAAAGAAAAGCAAATTTCCGAAGATAAATATCTAGTAACTAATAGTAGCTGAACACTTATATAGGGAAAATTTTGAGAAGGGCGTATATAAATGACTGTTACAGTGATTCCTGCTCTAACTGAATAGAACACTAATTACACCACTCTTCACTTGCTGTCAATAGCACCGTTTAGGAGAAAATACAGGGTGTCCACTCCTATCGTGGACCAATAGCTAATTCCTTAAATGTTAGAGATAAGCATATAGTTCATTTAGGAAAAAATCTCTAAATTACGAAAGGAATTTTGGGTCTATTCAATGTTTTTCAAAAAATCAAATTTTGAAAGAGTTACGAAATTTAGATTTTTATACAGCCCCCCAGTCTTATCAATCATATTTAGTAAAACATTCTTGACACTGTAACGTTTAAAACTAAAAAAAAATCACTGTTCTACCACAAAAATTGACCGAGTTATGACGTTTTGAAAAATCAAGATTTTGAAGGATTTCGCATACGGTCCCTCTCGATGACGTCATGAAATAATGCAAAATCTTGATTTTTCAAAACGTCATAACTCGGTCAATTTTTGTGGTAGAACAGTGATTTTTTTTTTAGTTTTAAACGTTACAGTGTCAAGAATGTTTTACTAAATATGATTGATAGGACTGGGGGCTGTATAAAAATCTAAATTTCGTAACTCTTTCAAAATTTGATTTTTTGAAAAACATTGAATAGACCCAAAATTCCTTTCGTAATTTAGAGATTTTTTCCTAAATGAACTATATGCTTATCTCTAACGGTTAAGAAATCAGCTATTGGTCCACGTTAGGAGTGGACCCTGTATACCCGCTAACAGTAATATAGCGGTTTCAGTAGAATGACAACCGGTCCTACTTCTGAAAGGGCGATATATTCCGATCTCATTTTCTCCACGGGTCCGTAAAACACTCCACGGGTCCGTGATGTGGAGCAGGGCCCTAACATTACACTTCAGAACAGAAAAACATTATGATTGAATAAATTTTCTTATCACTCTATTTCACATTTTTTGTTTTCCTTTATTTTTTCTGAAAACAATGTTTTGTTTTGTAAAATGTTGCCCCTAGCTTAGAATACGGGACTTCAGCTGTCCCGTATCAAGGTTCCCCGGAACGCGGGACAATTTTTCAAAAAACGAGACTGTCCCTTGAAATCCGGGACGTCTGGCAACCCTGATCCTTAGCCACATGCAACCTGTAGTTTTAACAGTGAAGGATTCAGGTAAAATGTGAAATTTGGTGACAAAGTAGGGGAGGGGGGATCAAATAAGATAAAAATGAATGTGACAGCATTTATGAATAGCCCCGGAGTGAAAGAAAAAAACTTTAATTCACCTTAACTTCTAACGAAATTATAACAAGTTAAGAATTTCAGAAAGATAATTTTTCCTTCACCAAGTGATCCCCAAATATATTAATCGCTAAGCAGCTTAAACTAAAGAAAACGTAGATTCTTACGCATTAAAATTCTTTTCAGTTCCTTACACCGTTCAGCTCAAAATCTTTCCCAACTTTGACGTAATGCAATTGAAATCTCAAAATAAATCGGTTTTTAAGAAGAGGATTAGAGCCTGACTGTAGGCGACTGCCTCTGGAAACGATAGCGATTATTTTTCCTCCAATTGAACGATATCTGTATTTGCACTTAGAATAGAGAAATATTATTCGGTGTTATGGTGCTTCCCTAATTTATCGTGGCATTGAAGTTTTGACTCCACTGTAATTTCTTTTATATAATCGCTTCATACTGGGCGAATTGTGGATATTACTTTAATTTTTCGGAATTGGAAAGTCTTGTTAGGTTTTTTGAGTAGTCAAATCTTGTATTCTTTGGTTCATATAAACGCGGAAGTTATACAAAGTTAAAAATTTATTAAAAATCTACTTATATTAAAAACTGAGTATCTTTCTATCTATCTATGTCATGCTTCTTTCTCCTGAACGCCAGTGAACTGAAAGTCAAACCAGGTACTGATAGATTGGTAATTTTTCAGGCTTCATTAGTTTAAATTATTATTATTATACCATTTTAATTAACGAAGATATCAATTAATAAGTAGTCAAATTTAAAGCGATTTGTCCGAAATTATTAATAATGAAATCCATTGTTACAAAACGTGGTTGCTATGAAACAGTAATAATAATTTTGAATGAAGGCTTAACTAAATCAAACACGAAACTCATTAGCGGGCCACGTACGTAGTACTTTTATCGCTAGCTACTTGTAATTTTTTGAAACATAAATTACTTGAAAAGCCATCTACTTATATTAAAAACTGAGTATCTCCCTATGTCTCCTTATTTCCCTTGAGCGAGCTGAACTTGCTGAATTCTCACCATTTTGAAGGCGCGAAGTATCTCAATAATTCAAATGATTTTTTGATGCAGGAAAAAAGTAAAGGCGTGAAGCGGCTCTTAGCGAGCCGGCTTGGTGGCTAGTAGTTTGTTGAAACTTTCTTGACTACTTTAAAGGCGCGAAGCTCACGTGCAACGGCGGGCCACGCAGCTATCTGCTTAGGGCATTATCGGGCCACGCGCGTAACATGTTTTGAAATCTTATGAATATTAAATAATATCAAATAATATAACATCAGAATGAAGTATAAGTTAGGAGGGTGTAACATTATGCATCAACATGCTGCAGGAAGCTAATCTAGCTGTCCTGGCAGAACAAGCGTCCCAAACATATTTTTGCTGTAACATTCAGTACCTTAGAGATAAATAAGACACGCCTGAGATGAAAAAAACAGATAAGTTATGGCTCAAACTTATGAACTTCTGATGTTGATTTTAGAAAAAATAATGAAAAAGAGTTGTCAAGTCAAGGTTTTTTGAAAAATTTATTTTTATTTTTGCTGAAACCTTACATCGAAAAGTATTCTTTAAAGCAATTTATATGGCAAAAATGGGATTTTGTCGCTGAAATATATAGAAAATACCCTGATTCTTATTGATTCCCAATTGAAAAAAACCCACTCACTGAATAAGCAAAATCATTAAATATGTCATATTTGAATGTGTCAGAAGATCTATGTAATTATGTCTCCGCTTTAACTTTGATTTATTAGCATACATTCAAACATTACCAGATGAAAGGAACTATATAAGAATTCGGAGAAATAAATTGCATCGAGCAAAAATGAAAATCCTCAGAAAAATATTTTTGCTTTATGAAGTCCTGCCTTCCGGACTTGACAATTTTCATCCACCCCGAAATTGTCGACACCGACTTTGACAGCATTACCTTGTATGTTGTAAAAGATTAACTTTTCCGATTGTAAATTCAAGAAAATCAACGTTGTAAAACACAAAATGCGACGAAAACTACACATGCTCGTTCCGGTGTTATAAAGTACCTTCTTTAATGTGTAGAACACGTGCCGGGCTCATCACTCACCGGTCTCCTCAACAGAAGATTAACTGCAGACTCTTTAGGAATCCAAATATGTTGAAGTTATTTCCATTGCTCATGATTCACATTTAGAATTATAGCCAGTGATGTAGTAATAATTCGCGAGTGTGCATTTTAATTCGCAGTTTTGCATTATAGCCAACAGTGCAGCATAGCAGCACAAAGCCAATAGGACGCTTGGGTGAATTAATATATCTATTTCAAACAAATCTAAGAAGGTTCTTTTGCCTCTATATCTAGAAGTTTGGTAAGACCTCATTTGGAGTATGCTGTTCAGTTTTGGTCTTCTTATCCGAAGAAAGATATTAATTTATTGGAAAGGGTACAAAGAAGGGCTACAAGGTTAGTAAACGGATTTTCTAATTTAGACTATGATTCCAGACTTAAAATGCATGTTCAGTCTTCAGCAAGGGAGAATCAGAGTGGAGATGATTCAGTTGTTTAAATTTATCAAAATGAATAATGTTACAGGGTTACATTTTTGCTCGGAAAGCAGAACAAGGGGTCATTGTTTTAAGCTGTTTAAATCTCAGAGTAGTCTGGAAATTCGGAAAAGTTACTATTTTAGCAAGGTAGTGGGAACTTGGAACAGTTTTCCGGAAGAGGCGGTAAGGAGCAATGGAGTAGATGGCTTTAGGAGGGCCATTGATCTTCATTGGGGTCTTTAATTTGACTAGGACCAGCCCAGTTGGGCTCAGGGCCTGCTACTGGTAGTCGCATTTGTATTTGTATTTATAACTTGCGGATGAGCATTAAAACTCGTAGGTGTGTATTCGCACTAAACAGGTATGTTATTGCACGGTGATTGATATTAGAGGTTGACTGTATTTTAAACTTTCAAATTTAGTGCTGTCTTGAAATTATATTTTACATCTCCGAAATTGACCCAAATTTATCTTAATGTGGTACATTAAAGCCCACACACTTGTTTTCAGACTTAAAGATGATTTTTTTTTTTGGTATGGAATAAAGGGAAAAAATGTAACTTTAAAATAAAACCCCCTCAAATACTTGGTTACCTTTTTTCATCATCAGAATCTTTACACCAGTTTATATATAATATATTTAATTGTATCACTAATATACTCTTAAACGTGCTGCAAAAATGCATGTTTTCTAAGTAGAAACAGCCACGTAAGTCTAAAGAACGGAACTGGAGCTGCTTATATAACACTAACAGTATATTTGGATTTAGCATTACCATGCAACTAAATTTCAGCTAAGAAGAATGTTTTTCAAAATCGCCAAACCCAGTTACCGAGAAGCACCAGAGCTTGAAAAATGACAGCTTCGTTTGGAGACTCCCTATTTTCCCAGTAGCGGAGTTAGAATTCCAAGCGAAAACTCCGTTTATGCCTTTCTAATCTGGCAACGGATCGCTTTTTAAGGTAAAGGATTAGAGTGCCAAAATAAACATCTGCCGCCGGAAAGCGATAACGATTATTTTTCTTTTATGTAGAACGATATTTCAAAAGTGGCAGTTTCGATAGGAACATGTCGGATAAAAGGATTCCTTTTGAGCTTTTATTGTTAAGATGATGTGTGTTTTTTAAACTCTAACGTTGTTGCTTATTCGTCTCTGTTTAAAAAGGGGGTTTTAAGTTAAAAAATAAACTGCTATTTAATTTTCTAAATTGAGTTGATTAGTCTTCGAGGTAGGATGTTGCTAAGAGTTACAATTTTTTTAGTTGAGATTAGAGCCCTATTGCAATAAACTGAGGCTACTCTTTCTTTACTCCTAAAATAGAAAGAAAGACATAAAAAAAGTTTGAAGCCTGAAAAAATGCAAAGAATGAAGTTGTGAGGATGAAATCATTGCATTCAGGTATAACTTGTAGTCTTCTCTTCTATATACCATAAAACTTTTGTGAAGAAAAGTTATTTTCAACGTTTAAATGCATAAAAATTTTCAGAATGTTGCAGACACGTGTTTCAACGCTACAAGGAATTATGAATGTAAAGACATCCGACAAAAGCATGCTTTTACAAAGGATCTCTTAAGATTCATTAGCTCACATTTTTTTTCATTGAAAAAGTCATTCCTTATAAAACCGAAGCACGAGTCTGCAAATTTGGGCATTTTAATGTTGGAAATAATTTATTTCTATACCATATCTTACTGTTGCAGTTGCAGGACATTAAGGCAGGGATTCAAGTGAAACAGCACTGCGATCGCTTCGAATTGCAATCGCTACTGGAAGTGAATTACATTATCGTCAACTTAAATTGGCATGACGTCACTACGGGTGGAGCCAATAAAAGCTCACAAGCACTCAGCGATCTCCTCTTATTCGCCAAGTAGGCTGTGACGTTTTATCTAGCTCGCTTTTCATAGGCAAACGTCACGCTGACGTCACGATGTTTTTATCAAGAAGTAATTCATTTCCAGTCGCGATTGTAATTTGCGATTGCCTGTTTCACTTGAATCCCTGCCTAAGTTTTTTTTGTAAAACATTAAGAGAATTAACAATAAGTGGTTTTTATAACAGCTTACGAAGTGAAAAAAATTCTCTATTTTGCAATATTAGAGGGAATCAAAATGTCAAATAGCTCTTCTGTCTGGCTCGCTTTAAAGAATATTTTCTCAGAGACCAAAATATTAGTTCAATGAACGAGATGGAAGGGAGAGAGATCTGAACTATTCCAAAGAGCCTTTTGCTAAGTGACGTCAAAATAGATGCAGATGGTAGCAAAATAAAGTACCTCTCACAGATTTTTAAACATTCGTTTTCCGTTCGTTACAAAAAATTATTTATTATTAACCTATTAACTGTCAAGTTATTTTGATGATTTGGGTGCACAAATTGTCAAATTTTTTATTGCAAAAATCAAATGTTTAGTACAAAATAAAATATACTTAGTAGTTAAAATTTGGTATTTTGAAGCACATGGGTAAAATATTTAAAGTTTTGTAGCATATTTGCTTGAGGCGGCTGCCACTCAACATGGCAGCTGTAAAGTTCGCTTCTAGTGGAGCATTATTTTCTTAAAATGAAATTTTTTTATTATTTTCTAAAAAATAAATTAATTAAAAAAAAATAAATAAAAGTGAATACCTTTCAGTAATTCAGTCTTGTGTGGTATAACTGGAAACGCTTTTCCTAAGCACAAACTCGAGAAACAGTCGGGTTTGACAAAGAGATGAAGCCGAAATAACCGTCTCCCGATATATATTCGGGTATAACAATACGATGCACTCAAAAAAAAAAAAAAAAAAAAAACCGAGTAATACTCGGGCGTGACATTTTCGAACACCAGTGCTGTGCCCGAGATTATCTCGGGCATGACAGTTAAAAGGTTAAAGAATTTGGGCTTCTATTGTACTTTTTAAAATATATTTGGTTAAAATTTGTTGTAAAGTACGTAATACAGTCTACACAGGAATTCAATCAGTAGTTATAATAACAAGAAGAATGAAAATCGGAGGCATTTAGCGTCAAATATATTTTTATGTTCACATAAAAGAAGCTGAGTTTTTCTTTCTTACACTTTCGTGCCATATGTCTAAAAAACGATAACGATTAATGAATAATCAAAATAAGAAAACTATGCTTACCAAGGAAAAAAAGTCTTTATTGATATTTGATATCCAGAGAGACAAGAGCAACAAATATTCAAAGAAGCATTTGTCGCCATTTCCTTTTTTTGATATCAAATCGGTAGTTAATGGAATGAGAAAGGATTTTTTTTTTACATTTGCGCCATTTAGACATAAAGGAAAACAGAAACTAGTTTTCTTTTAAAGAAAATTGACGAAAGCAAATCCTTTTATACATTTTTTTAGGAACGCTGCTTGGAAATTTAGACGATTAACGAAATTAAGAAAAAAAGTCTTGAGAAAATAAAAATGACAAAAATTTATTGGCTTAAAAATGAGAGTAAAATGAATAATCAATGTAATGACTCTTTTGACGCCTTTAGTCAAATTTAAAATCATTCAAGGTAACTTTGAGCTTATATTTATGTTATTTTAAACAGAAAAACTGAAATTTTAATAGCTTTTCGTATTTTTCGTTGGTAAAAAGTGGAAAACCACCACTACAGTATCATATAGTTTTTCGAAATTGAGAAACTACTAGCTGACCGACGGGAAGATTTCGCGATTGACAGCAGGGTCAATCCATGTCAAATCACCCAGGATTTTGTAACCCATGTCCTCGGATTTTGATAAAATTTGGTGTATTTAATATTTTTATGGTGGTAAGTAACCATATGAATTCTTTTGCCCATATGTGATCTGGTTTTTGTTTTACAGGCCGTCAAACTTTTCAAAAAATTGCATTTTCTGTCAAGTGCTAAGCCTAATCTGCATGTATACGTATCTGTTCAGTAAATTGTGACGGGTGCAGAAATCTTTCAATATTTCCAAAAATTCTCAGATATGTTGCTGAAAGTATGAGGATTTAATAAAAAAATACTTGAAATTTATATAATATAATTTTGTTTGAATAAAATTTGAATAAACTACGACAAGCATTTTTTTTCTTGTGCAAAACATGAGTTTACTTAAGCGGCATTTCACGAAAAGGCGGAGGTCCTATTCAATAATGGAAGGATTCGAAATGAGCCTGAAGGTGTGTTCTATCATTGCAAAGAATAAACTTAGTGGTTTTTTTCGTTTTCTCGTTGCTGTTGCACAATATACACATTTCGGTATCAAAATTTTTGAAAAAAAAATTCAGTCATTTTCCTAACCTAAATTTCACTGAAAAGCAAACATACCTTTATTTTTAAGTGTATTTACAGCCCTATTATGCTACTTAAAAATCATTTTAATCCCTTATTAAGCAGAAAGAAAAGTGAGAAATAATTTATGACTCCCAAATTCAGTTGTTAAGTTCAGCAAAATATCAGATGTAGAAAAAAGATGTGTAAAACATTGAATTCACTTTTGTAGCTTTTTATGAAGAGGCTGAGGTCATATTCAATATTAGAAGCATTCGAAATAAACCTAAAGGTGTGTTCTATCATTGCAAAGAACAAAATTAGTGGCTTTTTTCGTTTTTTTTTTTTTTTTTTTTTTTTTTTTTTTTTTTGTTGCTATTGCACAAGGTATACATTTCAGTACCAACATTTTTGAAAAAAGTTCTAGTCATTTAACTAACTTAATTTTCAATATTTTTTGTGTAAAAGAAGCATAGCTCATGCTTTTGTAGCACAAAAAGGTATTACATTTATTTTTAGTGATTTATAATTGTATTGAATGTGCGAAGAAGAGATAGGATAGCACAATCTTTGAAAAAAAAAATAACAATGAAAAATATGAGTTTCCGAATATTATCGGATTGTTTGTCTTTGAAGTGTTTCTGTAATCCTGTTTTCAGCAAATTTAAGGATTATACTGTTTGATATTTTAACGATCGACCTTCCTTGCATTTCCAACGTCGGACAGTACTTGTTGAAGTCACGTTATCATGAAATATTCGGAATACTTATTTTGTACATATTCAATCTCCTTTTGAAGAGAATAGTAACATCTTCCAGAATCTTATGTTACGGACCGTTTGACGTAGTTATTTCATCTAACATCTTACCATTTCTTGGTTATAGTAAAGATAATAGTCTTTTCTTAGGTAGCTTCAAGTCCAGCATAGTCACTTACTTGAAAATTTTCAATTTTTTTCTTTTAAACTCCAATAGCAAGTGTCGAAAGCTGTATTTGCTCTTAACTGGATGCTGAAATTTCTAGTTTATTTTTATTGAATTATATCTGACCGGGGCTCTAGCTTTTTAATTATTTCCTATTATTATTTATCAGCGCAAACAAACCTTCCTGATAAGCGAATCCAATGAAAAACAAACAAACCAAAATAGAAAACCCACTCACATTCTTAATCTCTCTTATCACCATGACCCATATTTTAATAAAATAAGAAGAGACCTGACACATGCGCAAATGCAAGGAAGGTCGAGCGTTAAAATATCAAACAGTATATTCCTTAAATTTGCTGAAAACAGGATCACACAAACACTTCAAAGACAAACAATCCGATAATATTCGGAAACTCATATTTTTCATTGTTATTTTTTCTTCAAATATTGTGCTATCCTATCTCTTCTTCGCACATTCAATACAATTATAAATCATTAAAAATAAATATAATACCTTTTTGTGCTACAAAAGCATGAGCTATGCTTCTTTTACACAAAAAATATTGAAAATTAAGTTAGTTAAATGACTAGAACTTTTTTTCAAAAATGTTGGTACTGAAATGTATACATTGTGCAATAGCAAAAAAAAACGAAAAAAGCCACTAATTTTGTTCTTTGCAATGATAGACACACCTTTAGGTTTATTTCGAATGCTTCTAATATTGAATATGACCTCCGCCTCTTCATAAAAAGCTACTAAAGTGAATTCATGTTTTGCACATCTTTTTTCTACATCTGATATTTTGCTGAACTTAACAACTGAATTTGGGAGTCATAAATTATTTCTCACTTTTCTTTCTGCTTAATAAGGGATTAAGATGATTTTTAAGTAGCATAATAGGGCTGTAAATACACTTAAAAATAAAGGTATGTTTGCTTTTCAGTGAAATTTAGGTTAGGAAAATGACTGAAACTTTTTTTCAAAAATTTTGATACCGAAATGTGTATATTGTGCAACAGCAACGAGAAAACGAAAAAAACCACTAATTTTATTCTTTGCAATGATAGAACACACCTTCAGGCTCATTTCGAATGCTTTCATTATTGAATAGGACCTCCGCCTTTTCGTGAAATGCCACTTAAGTAAACTCATGTTTTGCACAAGAAAAAAAGTGCTTGTCGTAGTTTATTCAAATTTTATTCAAACAAAATTATATTATATAAATTTCAAGTATTTTTTATTAAATCCTCATACTTTCAGCAACATATCTGAGAATTTTTGGAAATATTGAAAGATTTCTGCAGCCGTCACAATTTACTGAAGAGATACATATACATGCAGATTAGGCTTACCGGTTGACAGAAAATGCAATTTTTTGAAAAGTTTGACGGCCTGTAAAACAAAAACCAGATTACATATGGGCAAAAGAATTCATATGGTTACTTACCACCATAAAAATATTAAATACACCAAATTTTATCAAAATCCGAGGACATGGGTTACATGACCGGGTGAACTGACGTGGAATGACCCAGCAGTAATTCAAAAACTCGGATTTTTTACCGCATTGTTTTGGAAACACAGGCACAACGTGGATTGGTATTTTTCGCCGATTTGACCAAATCAATAGTACGAACTTCAATTCAGTATGTCAATACAATGAACTTCGCTGGTCAGTCACAACAAGGAACTATATCTTAACTGTGTCAATAGAATGAGCTGAAGTCAATACAATGAACTTCGCTGGTCAGTCACAACAAGGAACTATATCTTGACTGTGTCAATAGAATGAGCTGAAGTCAATACAATGAACTTCGCTGGTCAGTCACAACAAGGAAACTATATCTTGACTGTGTCAATAGAATGAGCTGAAGTCAATTCAATGAACTTCGCTGGTCAGTCACAACAAGGAACTATATCTTGACTGTGTCAATAGAATGAGCTGAAGTCAATACAATGAACTTCGCTGGTCAGTCACAACAAGGAACTATATCTTGACTGTGTCAATAGAATGAGCTGAAGTCAATACAATGAACTTCGCTGGTCAGTCACAACAAGGAACTATATCTTGACTGTGTCAATAGAATGAGCTGAAGTCAATACAATGAACTTCGCTGGTCAGTCACAACAAGGAACTATATCTTGACTGTGTCAATAGAATGAGCTGAAGTCAATACAATGAACTTCGCTGGTCAGTCACAACAAGGAACTATATCTTGACTGTGTCAATAGAATGAGCTGAAGTCAATACAATGAACTTCGCTGGTCAGTCACAACAAGGAACTATATCTTGACTGTGTCAATAGAATGAGCTGAAGTCAATACAATGAACTTCGCTGGTCAGTCACAACAAGGAACTATATCTTGACTGTGTCAATAGAATGAGCTGCACACGTCAATAAAATGAACTTCATCGGGTCAGTAAATAAAATTAATTTCTTTCAGGGGTTTCAAAGAATGAACTTGCATGAATGATAATACATGTTAACAATTACTCATTATAAAAATACAGTGCGCAAAAAAAAGATGGTCAGATAAGAAAATATAAATTTGACAGCCGAGATATTATGTAATAGAATTATATTTACAAAAACTGCTATGTTTTTTTTTTTCAAAAATCCTTTTTGCAAACGAATCATATTTCCATGCATTTTAACAAAACATATCAGAAGCTTATGAAAATGAATATCACTATTTTTTCTCTTCTAATGTTAAGATTTCACATTTATACATCTTTTGAAAATGAGACCCATTACCATACAAATGAATAGAAATCCCACTGTCTAGTATACTTTAAACGTTTCTAAATATATTTACTAATATAAACAAATGGGACTTTTGCAATACATTTGCATCCATTAGTGAATATAGCATTGCAACAGCATTTCTAATGCATAAGTTCTTGGAATAATATTTTGTTTTCTTACAGAATATGCGTAATTTCTTGAACTGATTGAACCTATTGCATCATAGATATCGATGTATCTAGAAATAAGTATGTACTTTATGTATTTTCGTTTGAAATATTAAAATTTATTTCTCCTACTCAATAAAGCAATTTAAGTGAAAATAATACATCTGAATTTGTTATTAATTCATTGATGCCGCTTAATTTCAAAATATAATTCGAAACATATTTACAGCATGCAATACACCGCCAACCCGACTATTTCGATCCATGGACTGCAGTTTCGAGCTTATTATGCTCTCATCAGCATGGAATACGAAAGTAGTCGAGTTGGAGGCAAAAAAATCCTCTTATAAAGCTAAGAGAGCCAAAAAAAACTGGTAGCTAATGCGGTTACTCATTGCTTTAAACCCGAGCTCTGTCCCTTAAAAAAATTACGAGTTGTACCGTATCAAGTGCGGTCGCTCGCTGGTATCCTAATTTCACATTAGCTACCAGTTTTTTTTTGGCACTCTTTGCTATATAAGAGGATTTTTTGCCTCCAACTTGACTACTTTCGTATTCCATGCTGATGAAAGCATAATAAAAGCTCGAAACGGATCGAAACAGCCGAGTTGGCGGTGTATTGCATGTTTCTGCCTCAGCCCTTGCTCAGAGGTGGTTACTCACTGCTTTATATTTTCTGCAGTTCGAATAGTTAGCCTTAGCTCTAATTACTATTCTTATTTTTATACTTTCCAAAACTAAAAGAAAAAAAAACTTATCTTGCACTTATATAGCCCCTTTTTATGTACAGCAGACTCCCGATTATTCGCGGAATTGGGTGGCACGGGTATCGCGGATAACGAAAATCGCAGATAATTCGGAAAAAGCAGAAAATAAGATAAAAAATGTCTTTTGCTTTTAACTAATTGCATTACACTTGAAACGTGACATGTACAGTCAAAGAAAAAAAAAAAAAAACGAGACACTCTGAATTATTCGGCTGCTATACTTGCCATGAACAAAAGAAAGGTGTCTTCTGAGATGGATTAAAGTCTTCTTTAAAACTATGTGAGTAAAATTTCGATAAGGGGCTATATACAAAGTGAAATGAACTCAAAGTCTGAATTTTCAAATGGGAACCCCTACATTCGGTTACATAATTCGGTACGGAGGGCCAAAAGTATACTGGGTACCAAGCGGCATCACTTTAGGACCAGTAGAACAAAAGTTATGACCAACCAAAGATTTAGGGACCACCACCACATTTAAAATGCTACTTTCAAGGTCGAAATTTACAAAGAGTAGACAAATTATATTTTTTCGATTAATTTACCTAAAGCTACTCGCAATAATACGTTTGCTTTTCGTAATTAATTAAAATTTCTCGGGTTTTGTTAAAGTTATAATATTTTTTGAAATTTGGAAGAGAAAACCCTACTGTGTAGAGTTCAAGGGAAAAATGCAACATTCTACCTTTTTGATTAAACAATGATAGATGCATACTTTTAGCTACGCACTAACCCATGCAGCACACACCTTCTGAAGAGAGGTTACAACTTAAAAGTAACCTCTTGTATTTATATAAACTACTGTATTAGGATTGGCAAAAATGTTAAAACCGTGGCTCAGAATTTAAAAAAAACGTCTAATCGTCACAAATTATTTCGAATAACCTTCCGAGATACCACAGTTTTCAATGAAAATCAAGTGTCCACGTAAAAAGTTTTCTGAATTGCTACATGTTGCATGAATGCAGACTTCTCACTAATGGCCAAAAAATTGGATTGTCTACCAGTTTTAAAATATACTCAGCAGTTTTATTAACCGTTTCGCTTTCAACATATTATAACTGTTGAAAACTAAATACTATATAAAAATGCTGAGCATGTTCTGCAACTGGTGGATAAGCATATTCCTCTTTCTTTGCATAGAAATTCCCTGCTATTGTTTCAGTTTGCACAGTTGTATATGGTCCCTAAAAATGGTTCTTTTAGCATATCTCAAAAACTACTGGATATTTTGAGCTCCCGTTTTGGATTCTCCTTTGAAATCCCTTCTAGATTGTTTCTCCATCAAAATATTGCATGGTTCCAGATCATCATTTTTTCAAATATTAATTTCATAATTCATAAAAAATTCAAAATTTTATCTGAGAGGAAGTCAATGACGTTTTTATTGTTGGGTTGGTTCATACTTTGATATAAAAAAACAAACTTTACCCTACCTATCGTGGTTTAGGTATTATATGCCCAAAAATCAAAAATATTTTTAACATTACGGGACGGTTTTTTCTCAGTTCAATTGTGAAGCAACGGCTGGAGCAAATTTAAAACGATTTGGTATACAAAGTTTAGTGATGTTGCTGATCACAAATATGCGATAAAAAAGGGGGTTTTCATAGAAAATTTTAAAGTTGATGCCGATTTTTATATGAAGACGACCCCTTAACAACACTTTACTAATAGAAATTTGTAGAGCACATTATTCCTGAAAAAATAACATATTACACGTGTCTCTAGTGTTAATAGTCTTCGAATACGAGCGAGTGTTTCGTTTTTTTTTCTATGACTGTACATACAAACAGTGACGATAGGTGCAGCATAAAAACTTATTTGTATTTGAGGTTCTCAAGTATATAAACTATATACAGAAGTGGTACTTACGAAAACGCAAAGGTAAAATACTTTATTGGATGAAGTACACAGCAATCTTGGGTAAGAAATGTTAAGAGAACAAAATTTAAGTTTGCTTTTTCGAAAAAAAACGGTTAATTGTGTTTGTTTGTTTCCCGAGACCATCGCGGATTATCCGGCCAGCGTATAATCTAGAGTTTACTGTATAAGCCAAATACCCAGCGGCGTACGCAGACAAATCGTTTCGAGGGGGGGGGGGGGCTGCGCCGATACTCTTTGAGATGGACGGGGTGTCGGCACCTCATGAAATGTAGCTAAGGAAAGTAAATGTTTCGATTTTGTGATATCAATACTAATTTAATGTGATAAAAACACATAATTATTATATTTTCAATCGTTATAATTGCTACAATAAAGTAAAAGCGTTTTGATGAAAACAGAAAATGAATGAGAATGAAGTTTGAAATTTTTTCTTTCGGTCGGAGATGTTTTTAAATCACATAATTGCAACATTTTTGAAAATTTGTGTTTTAATATCGTTAATTTACGATTAACTTTACTTTTGTTCCTAACACTGGGTTTCAATGACATTTGTTTAAATATAATTAAAAGAATTAGATGAAAATGAGCAAACATTAATCGGTGTTTCTGTAACATTTGTAATAAAAATGAACAAAATTGAGTTTCGTAAAATACAGTGAACTCTCACTTATGCACCGGCCCAAGGGACCAACAGAAAAAGGCGTATAAGTGAGAGAGACGTATAAGTGAACAAGCCTATTTAAAGGACTAAACGATCCATAATAGGTAGTTTTGAAAGAAAAGCAGTCGAAAACTTTGTACAATTAATGAAGTTAAAAATGCAAGACAACGTGTCCAAAAGTAAAAATAAAATGTTTAAAAAGAGTTAGGTAGTTTTCCCTCTCCGAACTCTAGTTCATGCGGAAAAAATGCCTTTCGTGAGCAATAAAGGCGAAAGATTAAAGAGGAAAGTGAAGAAAAATGCTTATTTTTTTAAAGAAAATAAGTAAATTTTCATACATTTTAGGGAACATTCGGCGCATAAATGAAATATTTATCTTTAGAGCGACGCATAAACGAACGATACTATCATTATTTTGATATGGAATGTGCTGGGACCATTTAAAATCGTCGTATAAGTGAAAAAGGCGCATAAATGAGGCGGTGTATAAGTGAGAGTTCACTGTAATCGCAAAAGTTACATACAATAAAATAGACGAGTCAAAACTTTTTAAAAAAATTCATTTTTCTTATTTTCTTTTAATTTTGTCTGATACTTAACTATTTGATCTGAAAACTTTCCTGATGTTACGACTTTAAAAAGAAAGGAAGGGAAAAATATTAAAGCTTAAATGCAAAAAATTCGTTTTCAAAATTTCGGAGGGGGGTGCAGCCCTATCAGCCCACCCCCTGAGTACGCCATTGCAAATACCAACAGCCCGGTTATGGCATCCATAGACTGCAGTTTTGCCCCTGTTATGGATTCATCAGTGTGGAATCGTCAGTAAGCGAATTGTAGGTAGATATCTTCTCATTAATACTAAGGTTACTTTTTTGAAGCATTTTGAGCTCTAAGATTACGAGGCGAGTAAACTTGGGAGTTTTTTCCCAAGCCAATATAGTAAAAGGATTGCTCTTTTTGTATTTAAACTCCGTTTTCATTCTGTAAAGCATTTTTCCATTCATTTTTCGAGTCCTTGATTTGCTTAGTTAGGGATGTAAAAAGAAGCGATGTTTAATGCGCTTTTATTAGTTTCACTTGTGGGTTTGTATGTATGTAACTCTGAATAAAAGATAAATTCACGTTTTTTATGCACATAAAAGTAATACATTTAATACTATTATTAATACTAAAGGCTAAATTATTTTACATGGTGTTTAGCCTTTAGTATTAATAATACGAGTATTATAAGTGTTTCAGTTGTTTGTATGTAACTCTGAATAAAAGATAAAATTCACGTTCTTCGCAAATATAAAAGCATTATATTTTTTACTATTATTAATACTAAAGGCAATAAATAATATAGTTTCTACATTATCGAAACTATATTACTCATAATATATGTTGATGCATCATAAGAGCATCTTTAAGCGTATTTTTTTTTTTAGTTTTTTTAAACTAATTTATTAAAAAATATTTCCTACTGAGCAAAACGTTTCACATGGTAATGTTTCAAAACGCTTACTATGTCATACTCGGTGGAAATTCTGAAAGCGAGCTTCAATGCTGAAGAATGGGAAGTTCTCTCTCCTCATTGCATTAAAGCCCAATGTTCCGGAGTGATGGCATGTTCCAGAGTGATGGCAAGGACAAAATAAAGGCATCAATCTTAAACCGCGCAATCAAATCCACGAAAAATAAACCCGCTTAAAAAGAGTGTCTACCGTTCCTCAAAAGCATTTTAAACGGTTTAAGTAGCGAATATGAGAAACCCATACTCGGAAATGAAAAAGCAATTAAAGTATATAATTAATGCAACCATTGCCTTAATGCTGTACTTCATATTTTTCAGCTGTTTAGTCAATTGACACTTGGTGTTTTGAAGACAAAACATTTTAGCTGAAAAAATATTCCTCGTTTACACACAAAAGCGAGGCGTTTTTAAGAAATGGATTTGGTGCCCTTTCAACAATCAAGTATTAACAATAGCAACCTTTTGCTTTAATCAGTTAATTTAATTTGCTTTAATCAGTTAAGTGCTTCATAGATGGCGCTAAAGAAATCACATTTCAGTTAGCAAGATTAATTTTTTTGACTGCTTTCGCCATCTATCAACAGCTTAGGCAACTTTGAAAACACTTGCTACTACGCTAATGCAACTAATACCAAGTTTTTCATTTTGTGAAAACTATTAGTATTTTTAAATAGCTACCTTTGCGTATTAAAACAAAGATTAATTAAAGTAATAGAGATAAGAGGAATTGGAATAAAATTCATTCAATACATATTATATCATTTAATAGCTTTTGTTTAGCTGCCAGTTTTTTTTTAATGTTTTACTGCAAATATACATGTATAGCTTTAAATTTGCTGAAATATTCATTTATTAACTTTTTCATAACAAGAAAAGTCATTTTTGCATCGATCAAGAATGACTAACATTAAATAATGAAATATGTTAGGGGAAATATGATGTTTCAGACGGAGCAATTATTTCGGAATGCATCATGCAGCACTTTATCGTAATATATTTTCTGAAACATAATCTGAATTCCAACGCCAAGAAACTTTTTTTTTAATTATATCCATCTTTATGCTAATTTTAACTCAATTTGCAAGGGGGCGCTCAATTTTTGTGAGGGAAAAAGAGAGAAGTCTTAGCACATTTTAAATTCCACACAATTCAAATCAGAATTGTCCATTAGAAGATGAATTTTGCTCGAAAACGTCTGACTTAATTCGAACGGGAATATAAGTGTTTATAACTCTAGCAATGTCAAAGTTTTGCAAAAGCTTCTTGTCGGGATATGTTTTAGTTTTTCACTGCCTAAAGAACCATCTTGCAAGCTTCCAATACATGAAGGATCATAAAATGACGTGAACTGTCGCAGGGCAAGACACGCACAAGCATATTCATGCGTGAGAATTAGCGCGGGTATTTCAAAAAGCTCTAATACGGTGTTTCTCAACCTTTTTGAGTTCATCGTTCCCTTCATGACGATGACTGACAGCTATCGCCTCCCTCCCCTTTCTTCCTCGAAAAAACCATAAGTTGGTGCATGTGAACAAGGATATTATTAAAAATATAAGTACCTAACTTTAATTTGAAGTAAAATGTACGAAATATAGGAATCATAACCAATTACTTTTAAACTAAAAATATTATTAAATTACTTTTATAAATGAATAAATAAATTACTTTTTTTTTCTTTCACAAAGCGAACTGATAAGAATTTGAATTGTAACATTTAACTAAGATCATCGATGTACTTTTACAGAAGTGCATTTTTCAAAAAATTGTTTAATTTCAGCGTAGAAATCTTTTCTACACTGAAATCTGGGGGAATTAAAATTATAGAAACTAAAAATTTGTGAGATAATAAATTGAAAATCTGAAAATTCATAAAATTGACAAAATACTTCCGAAGGTTCATTCGAGGCTCAAGGCGGAAGCTCTTGAACTTTAATTTGCTCCTTTCTTAACTTGTGATTAGTTGTCTGAACTCTGAACAACCGGTTTCGTACACGTTTACAATTTCGGTTTTCGCTACCTTTTTATTACTACTGTTGGATAATATGGTAAAATGCATGTATTTTTGTATGCACGTATGTTTGTTCCTTATACAAATCCATTTTTGTTGGATTTTCTTCACACTTGGCGCAGAGGTTCCTTAAAGCACTAGAATTAACATAGGCGGGGTTTTGAAATAAAAAAAAATCAAATAGCTCAAAATTCAAATTTCTTGTCAAAATGGCCATTTTCTTTCAATTTTGAACATATAGAGTAATAGAGATAAGTCTAATATTTTTAACACATTTCAATATGAATATTTTCCAACAAAGAGTACGATTAATGGTGAATTATCAGTTGAAGGCTCACCTATTTCATTTTAGTATGAAATAAGTTAAACATAATGTAATACCGGGCAACGCCGGGGAAAAGCTGTTCATAATAAAATATTAAAACTGTTTTTTATTTGCAAAGACTATTTCTGTAAACTTGGTCCACACTAAAAAGTAAGAAATGAAATAAATATATGGTTTCTGGATTGTGGCATACTCTAAAATAGCAGTAGATCTTAATATCGTTACATTTAGGTTCATTCTAAAGAAGAAAAAATTTTTTTATTAAAGTATATGGAAAGAAATTGGTATAGTATTTCAGCGCACTACGCTGATGCAACTAATACCAAGTTTTTCATTTTGTGAAAACTATTAGTATTTTTAAATAGCTACCTTTGAGTGTTAAAACAAAGAACAATTAAAGTAATAGAGATAAGAGGAATTGGAATAAAATTCATTCAATACATATTATATCATTTAATAGCTTTTGTTTAGCTGCCAGTTTTTTTTATGTTTTACTGCTAATATACATGTATAGCTTTTGATTTACGTAATTGCATCAGGAAATTCGTTGCGCATATCAAGAAAAGTCAGTTTTGCATTGAGCAAGAATGACTAACATTAAATAATGATATATGTTACGGGAAATATGCTGTTTCAGACGGAGCAATTATTTTGGAATGCATCATGCAGCACTTGATCGTAATATATTTTTTGAAACATAATCTGAATTCCAACCGCCAAGAAACTTTTTTTTAAATCATATCCATCTTTATGCTAATTTCAACTCAATTTGCAAGGGGGGGGGGGGGCTTAATTTTTGTGAGGGAAAAAAAAGAGAAGTCTTAGCACATTTTAAATTCCACACAATTCAAATTAGAATTGTCCATTAGAAGATGAATTATGCTCGAAAACGTCTGACTTAATTCGAACGGGAATATAAGTGTTATACTCTAGCAATGTCAAAGCTCTGCAAAAGCTTCTTGTTGGGATACGTTTTAGTTTTTTACTGCCTGAAGAACCATCTTGCAAGCTTCCAATACATGAAGGATCATAAAATGATGTGAACTGTCGTTGGGCAAGACACGCACAAGCATATTTATGCGTGAAAATTAGCGCGGGTACTTCCATAAAGCTTTAATACGATCTTTCCCAACCTTTTTGAGTTCATCGTTCCCTTCATGACGATTAATGACAGCTATCGCCTCCCCCCCCCCCTTCTTCCTCGAAAAAAATAATAAGTTGGTGCATGTGAACATGGATATTATTAAAAATATAAGTACCTAGCTTTAATTTGAAGTAAAATGTACGAAATATAGGAATTATAACCAATTACTTTTAAACTAAAAATATTAATAAATTACTTTTATCTCTATCTCTTCTCTACTAATAATAAAGCCGAAGGTTTGTCTTTCTTTCTTTCTTTCTTTCTGTCCTTCTATCTGTCTGTTACGCGCGTAGCGGCAAAACCGTTCGGTCGATTTTCATGCCACTTGGTACAAAATTAGTTTGTAGCATGTAGCTTTGCACCTCGAAGCGATTTTTCGAAAATTCCATTTCGTTCTTTTTCTATTCGAATTCTTAGCAAAAATTCGATAAAATAGGGAAGAAATATTTCATACACATTTTCAAGTCTTATGTCATTCGAAAGCTTGAAATTTTCTGCACAAAATGAAGTTTTTTCGAAGTTTCTACGATCAGCAGGAGAGCTGTTACAATTGTTTTTAGAATCCCGGAATTCAAGGCTTACCTTCAGTAAAGCAAGTGAGCATTAATGAGTTAAAGGGTAATGAACGAAATGTTGTTGGTTAAGAAAATCAAACTGCAATGATATTTCTTAAGCAAAAAACTTTGTTCACATTACTTTTTGATATTACTTTTTATTTTGAAATATACGAACGTCACGCACTCAGTAGCGTTAGCTAGGGGACCCAGCGCCCGTGGCGAACGTGAAAAATTGCGCCCCCCTAGAGGTCGCTCGAATGGGAGGTCATAATGACTTCCCAAAATGTCTTTACACCAAAAATTTTGATTTTTTTATTCGAAAAATTTGCAGATAATGTTGCAACCTTTTTTTTCTTTTTTCTTTCTTTCAGCATTTTTAACGATGCTCAGTGTTCTCCCTCTAGTTTTGTGTGCATGATATGTCTGTTTGTTCGTATTATTGGGTAAAATCCAAGTTTTATTTTTTACAAGTTTTTTGTTCAATTTGAGAATTTTTGTCTTTCCAACAATCCTAGCTTTCCCCATCTTCACTTAAATTCAAAAAACAAATAATTCTTGCAATTCGTTATTGAACATAATGTTTTTTTTTCGCACTACAGCTTTTATTTTAAATAGAATTTGTTTTAAAACATTAGAAGAATATATAAAATACACATAATTTGTGCATTTTAAATTAAAAATCAAAGCATTGATTCTATTGTAATTAGGAAATCGAATAAAATAAAAAAAAGCATAATTAATACAAAATTGGCTTAATAAATACGACTCCTTGCATACAGGCAAAATAAAATTTCGCTATTTAATCCCCCGATTATTTTTAATGAATAAATACTTTTCATTTTAAGTATTTAAAATATTCCAGAGACCCGCCGTTATTTAATACTAATATTATCTATGAGGGGAGTTAGGCAATTGTTCACTCCCTGGCTTTAATGAAGTACCAGATGTATTTTCTTGTTGTTTTTTTTTTTTTAATTTTAAATACAGCGTATACAAATACGGGCCAAAAATAGGGAAGGTATTGGCGGGTACCACAACGGCGGTGCTTGAACTGAAAATGATTTTTTAAAAAAATGATTAGCACGTATATTTTTGTACCGTTTAAAAAAAGTGGCTCGCCCCCTTGAAGTAGCGTAGAGTACACGCATCTTCCCTCAATATTCTCTTGGCGTTTCCTTGTTCAGTCATACATGAGAAACAATAGCTATTTTTATTTGTTTCGACAATGGAAAGAGCACAAAACATAATGCACTGGCGTGATTACAGATCGAGCTCAATCCCACCCAATAATACTAATACAGTGATGAGTATAAAGAACAAGGTAGTGTTATACATAGTTTAGAAGCGAGAGTACTTCATTAAAGTACATGTAAAATAGAAAAAGTTTCAAAATACGAAATTGAAACTCACTAAAAAAATATTTATTTATCTTTTTTTTTTTTTTGAACCTTCTAACCTTTTACACCAAGCCATCGAAGCACAAACAGCGTTTGAAAACGTTACTCGTTCAAAATCGCGCGCCGCTGTACTTGTGTTACTCATTTTTGAAATCTTCATTTAATGCAGGCTCTTGGTACAGTCATAGAAAAAAAAAACGAAACACTCGCTCGTATTCGAAGACTATTAACACTAGAGACACGTGTAATATGTTATTTTTTCAGGAATAATGTGCTCTACAAAATTCTATTGGTAAGTTGTTGTTAAGGGGTCGTCTTCATATAAAAATCAGCATCAACTTTAAAATTTTCTATGACAACCCCCCTTTTTTATCACATATTTGTGATCAACAACATCATTTAACTTTGTATCCCTTTTTTATCACATATTTGTGATCAACAACATCATTTAACTTTGTATACCAAATCGTTTTAAATTTGCTCCAGCCGTTGCTTCACAATTGAACTGAGAAAAAACCGTCCCGTAATGTTAAAAATATTTTCGATACTTGGGCATATAATACCTAAATCACGATAGGTACGGCAAAGTTTGTTTTTTTATATCAAAGCATGAACCAACCCAACATTAAAAACGTCATTGACTTCCTCTCAGATAAAATTTTGAATATTTTATGAATTTTGAAATTAATATTTGAAAAAATGATGATCTGGAACCATATAATATTTTGATGGAGAAACAATCTAGAAGGGGTTTCAAAGGAGAATCCAAAATGGGAGCTCAAAATATCCAGTAGTTTTTGAGATATGCTAAAAGAACCATTTTTAGGGAGCATATACAACTGTGCAAACTGAAACAATAGCAGGGAATTTCTATGCAAAGAAAGAGGAATATACTTATCCACCAGTTGCAGAACATGCTCAGCGTTTTTATATAGTATTTAGTTTTCAACAGTCATAATATGTTGAAAGCGAAGCGGTAATAAAACTGATAAGTATATTTTAAAACTGGTAGACAATCCAATTTTTTGTCCATTAGTCAGAAGTCTGCATTCATGCAACATGTAGCAATTCAGAAAACTTTTTACGTGGACACTTGATTTTCATGGAAAACTGTGGTGCCACGGAAGATTATTTGGAATAATTTGTGACGATTAGATGTTTTTTTTTAATTCTGAGCCACGGTTTCAACATTTTTGCCAATCCTAATACAGTAGTTTATATAATTACAAGAGATTACTTTTAAGTTGTAACCTCTCTCCAAAAGGTGTGTGCTGCAACGGTTAGTGCGTAGCTAAAAGTATGCATCCATCTTTGATCAATCAAAAAGTTAGAATGTTGCGTTTTTCCCTTGAACTCTACACAGTAGGGTATTCTCTTCCAAATTTCAAAAAAATATTATAACTTTAACAAAACCCGAGAATTTTTAATTAATTACAAAAAGCAAACGTATTATTGCGAGCAGCTTTCGGTACTTTAATCGAAAAAATAGGATTTGTCTGCTCTTTGTAAATTTCGACCTTGAAAGTAGCTTTTTAAATGTGGTGGTGGTCCCTAAATCTTTGGTCGATCATAACTTTTGTTCTACTGGTCCTAAAGTGATGCCGCTTGGTACCCAGCATACTTTTGGCCCTCCGCACCTAATTATGTAACCAAATGTAGGGGTTCCCATTTGAAAAATCAGACTTTGAGTTCATTTCACTTTGTATATAGCCCCTTATCAAAAGTTTACTAACATATTTTTAAAGAAGACTTTAATCCATGTCAGAAGACACCTTTCTTTTGTTCTTGGCAAGTATAGCAGCCGAATAATTCAGAGTGTTTCGTTTTTTTTTTCTATGACTGTACAAACTTTTAAAATCGCAAAATTTGCAGTAGTCGTTTTTTAGAAACCTTCCTCTCCCGTTTTTAAGAAATACATATTATTCTCTATCTAAATCTATTGATATCGGTAGAGTTCTATTGATATGAATTGATTTCTATAGATGTCTCTATTGGTATCGATAGAAGCTATTGATACCTGTAGCCTATTGATCATAACCTCAATGGATATCCATAGAAGCCCTATAGACATCAATAGAAATTTGGTCAGTAGGAAAGCATTTCAATGGATATCAATAGAAGCCTTATAGATATCTATAGAAATCTGGTCAGTAGGATACTGATCCCAATGGATATCACTTAAAGCTTTAATTGACATCAATAGAAATCTGATAGGTTATACTAATTCCAATTGATATCTGTAGAAATGAAATCATTAAGTTTAAACTTAAGTAGTAAGACTCGGTAAAATTAGTGAGCTAGGAAAGTTATTAATAATAATAATAAAACAAGAAGTTCTGTCAAGAACTAAACGAGCCTACTTTCCCGTACATCGACATCGGCGTTCTAGCATCTGATCATTATTCTCTTGATTATCTGAGACTGGAAATTATGTCAAACATACCTTTTTAGCACTTAAAGCTGATTTCTAAAAGCAAAATATACCCCTCTCATCAGAGGAAATAGACACGTCAAAAGTAAATAAACGAATAAATAAAGTTTGTCGCACCTTTCAAAGAATGTAACTGTTACAGTTCTTCCGTAGAAAAAATCCGCAATCGTGTTCAAAAATAAATAAATAAACAAATAAAAGTACAAAGAGTATCAAAACACATTTTATTAAAGAAAGAAAAAAAAAGAAAAAAAAACTCGTCCTTTAATAAAATATCTCGAATTTAATTTTTAATCCGTTGCCAGTTGCTAAATATAAATAAAGAATAAAACGCGCTCGTGAATGAAGAATTTTTGTTACAAAAAAAAAATCGTCTGCCAAAAAGAATAATAATAAATAAAATAAAACAAATGAATAAATAAACAAAAAATCGTCTGCACAGTCAGTCTTTTTTCTGAGTCTGCATTTCCGCCATGTTTGCGGAGTCGGAGTCGGAATCCGAGACCTCACAGATGATTATTCAGAAAAGTACTTTACAAACATTATTTATCAAAACCATTTTCTTACAAAGTTAGTTTGAAGGAAATCTGACTTTAAGTTCAGGATTCAATGTTCAACTTAAATTCCCCGTAGACGCTAATGTTAAATTTTTTTTTCTGAACGGTTCAATATTGAACGAAAAATGGTTCAAATTGAAAATTTAAATACGGTAATGAAGTATCCTTGCTGAGATCCTTTGAACAAAAAAAAAGTTTACTTAAATCGTACTGTTCACTCAAAATTTATTAGGGGTGACAGCTTGCTTGAGCGGTTCAATGTTGAACGAAAAATTGTTCACATCGAAAATGTAGATACGGGAATGAAATATCCTTGAAAAGATCCTTCGAACAAAAAAAAGTTTGTTCAAATCGGACTGTTAACTAAAAAGTATCGCTGGACAGGCTGTTTGAACGGCTCAAAGTTGAACCAAAAATTGTTCAAATCGAAAAATCAAATACGGGAATGAGCTGTACTCGCCGAGATCTTTCCAACAAAAAAAAAAAAAAATTGTCCAAATCGGAATGTTCATTCAATAGTTATTAGGGGGGGAAAGACAGACCGACAGACCGACCGACCGACAGACACACAAAATCCCCATCTCAATACCCTACTTTCAAATTTTTAATTTTTCGATATTCATTTTACCTTTTTATTTTTTTAACTTGGCGATATTTTTTGGACTTGGCAATATTTTTTTTCACTTGGCGTTTTTTTTTTTGGACTTGGCGATATTTTTTAGATGCATTAAGCTACTTTTAATACTTTTTTCGTCTTTCTTTTATTTTTAACGGGAAAGTAGGCTAAAAAGCAGATGATTTTAAACTTTGTAAATAAAGATAACTATAATTTTAAAATAATAAACTTCGACTGAAATTTTAACTGATAAAATTTCTCACTTTTTAAAATCTGATATTACAGATTCATAGATTATGCTAGTCATTTTTTTTCCTTTATGTTTGAAAAAAAAATTAATAGTTTTCTTTCAAATCATCACAGACATATGGTTCAACCATTCATTTCAAAGATATTTTTTAAAAAAGATAATTAAAGAAAAACACATTTTTATTCTTTAAACTGGATACAAAAAAAATTGGCCTCTTTATGTGTAAATTGTACATTGTGCGCATTGTGAAAAATGAACATTTGAAGTTCCATAAATAAGTTTGTCTTTAATCTAAGAATCATTATTTTGAGGGTATTTTCCATACATTTCCATGTGATGCTTAATGAGTCTCGATGCATATCCATTAAAATTTGAGACTTTAATGTAGTGTTATGCCCTGATATGTACAAAATCTGAATGCTGTGGCTAAGTAATGCTATTACGTATAAACAGATAAATTCACTTTATCAACCAGTTTTTTGGATATCTTAGCTACATTAAGATTTTTGCCTCCGGCTCTATCGTTGGCTATTCCTAACTGTGGAGTCCCCAGTAAGGTCGAAACTGCAATCGTAGGATGGTATGATCGAACTGTGGGTGCATTTACTTCAACATATATCATTTTTGTTCTGCTGGATATTTTGCACACCACTTGTGCAATGACACACCACCTTGTTTGAGTAGTTCTATCCCTAGTAAAAATGACCCATAGAGATCAATAGAAAGAATTTGTATGGGGGAAATGGATTACGGATATCAGTAACGAACAAAACAAGATCCAAAGCATCTTTCAGTGATATCAATAGAACAAAACCGTAGGATCTGTAGATATCAATAAAGATCCATAGCATCGTAGAATTAAAAAAAAAAGGAAGGGAAATGGCCAACGGATATCAATAAAGCTAAATCAGTAGAGATCTAGTGATATCAGTAGAACAAAACCGTAGAATCTATAAATATCAATAGAAATCCATAGCATCTTGTTCAACTGATATCAGTAGACCTCTACTGATTTAGCTCTATTGATATCCGTTAGCCATTTCCACGTACAAGTTTTTTTTATTGATCTCTACGTGTCATTTTTAGCAGGGTAAAATGCTTCAAATGATAATTACTAGAACGTTATCTATATATACAAACATGATGGGCTGTGTTTGTATGTAGGTTTGTAACCGATGGTTAGAAGAACTCACAACACCTACAGACCTCAAACTTGGCACAAAAATTCGAACGTATCCCCGTGAAATGCACTTCGAAGGCCGAATTCGAAATTTCGAATTAGTTATTTTTAAATAAATTAATTAGTCTCATTTTTGGTGTATTCGGCATTATTGAGGGGAAAAACTTTCCCCCACCCCCAAACATTATACATTGCTGGAAAGGATTTTTTTTTCTGAAAAAGAAAATTTTTGGCACCTTTCTCTCCGTTAACTAGAACAGGAGATATTAACTAATCATATTTACTCAATTTTCAAAGCTTAACTATGTACGCAAAACTGAAACACTAGGTCCAATTTCCATACAAACTGCTCTTTTGCCCCTGTAGTTACACAGTGGTTTAAATTTGCGAATAGAGTTAAGCCTTGCAAATTGACTAAATTTGAATAATTAATATTTCCTGTCACTTGCTTAACTAAATGTCTTTTTGATTCATTTGGCGAATTGTTTTAAACTTTAGCAGGACTATTAGTGGGATTTAAAAGGTTGTGGAGCGCATTTGAATTAAAGAAAAAATAATTTTACTTCTGAGGGTTGGAGTGAATTTAAATTTATTCAGTTGACATCTTTACATTTATTGCATGGGCATCGAAGTGCGGGTACTGCTAGTAATGTTATAATAACGAGCTACGTTTTCGATAAATGGCGAAAATAATAACGTGTCTGTCAAATTTTGAAAATGATTTGTTTTATTTTTTTTAGCTTCTCTTTGGATTGTTTATATTTTTAATTGAATCAACTACATGTTTAGGAATTTTGTTAAAATATTTCTAGATAGGCGGCGCTGTAAACTGTAAACATAATTTAGCATTTTACTTCACCCCTCATTCCCCTACTTTGCATTTTCGTGAATAAAATCATTTTTAGTTTCTAAAGTATACTTTCCATACGCACTTGTGTTTCGTGTTGTTTAAAAATATGCATGAGAAATGTTGTGGCACTTTCCTTGCATTATTCCCTTTAGAGGACAGGCTGACTTGTCTGACATTTTGACTTGCCTGACAGCCTTGTTACAGGTATTTGAAACACATTTATATTATGCCTGGTTGCTCTGGCGTAAAATAACTTATACCCCCTTATTACGCCAGAGTTAAATATATATATTATATTATATATTTAACTCTGGCGTAAAATTAAATGTATAAAGCACCATATTAGGTAAATTTAAAGATAACTTATTTCTCGAATTTAAAAACAGTTTATTGGGAAATCTTTCATGAAATTGGGTCCATTTTCATGTTGCACTTGTTTCAAGCCTGAGTTTATGAAATGTTTTTGTCATACAGACAAAAATAGTCAAATACCATCTATGCAGCTACAATTCAAGCTTAGCTTTCACTTTTCTTCAATGCGACTTGAGTTCAAATACCAGTGGTTCCACGCCCACCGTTTTGGAACCAAAATGTCGGATGAGTCAGCTCCCCTCTTATAGGAGCCTTAATTCCCAGAAAAAAGTGGCACCGTTTGAACTTCTCCTAGAGCCTAGACACACTTTTTCGGGCTACTTTTGTTATTTTTGAAAGTTTCTCTCACCAAATACGAGAGAAACCTTGCATGAACGGAGAACATTGTTTTTAGAGCAAGTAGCATGTGAATTGTGGTTTTACTTTAGATACAAATTAAAGCAAAAAACTAACTGGTAATCAAATAAATAACATAGAAAAATGCAACAATTTTTTTTATTACAAATAACTTTTTCTCTATCATTTGAAAATATTTTGAAAACAGGTTTATTTTTCTTTTTTAAAAGCTTAAAAGCAATTTAATATTGAATCAGGCGCGGATCCAGGATTTCTCCCAGGGAGGGGCAGTTTCATTCTCAATTCGGCGCCCCCCCCCCCAAAGATTTTTTGGCGCCTCACCCCCCTCAATTAAAATGAGTTAAGAAAGTGGGGAAAATGCTCTTTGGTCTGTTATTCATTTTCTTCAGATTCAAGCAGTTATTTGTCCGTTCAGTAAAAATAATATGAAATAAAAATACATTAGTGTAGGAAAGAAAAAATATGAAAATGAAATAATTTAGTTTTACGATGGCGTTTCTAGCCCCCCTCCCACCACATGAAATAAATAAATAAATAAAACAAGAAACATAGTAGGTTCACAAAAAATAGTTCTTATTTTTAGAACTTTTTTTTTCATTTAAGTGGAGTAACAAAAAAGAAAAAAAAATTAAAGGAAAAAAAAAGATTCTGCATTGGACAAAGTCAAATGCTACTAATGCCTCAATCCTGCTTGTAGTGACGCTGCTCGGTTATACTAACTGCCTTCGCTTTTTACTTCCGCTTTTTGCAAATTTCGTGATGACTTTCTCTACATCAATAGGAAAATACCTATGGATATGCATATTGCATAAGGGCCAGACCAACCAGACGATTTTTCGTCATTGTTGACCTTAAACATGTCTTGAGGCGTCGCATCAGGGAAGTACTAAAAACTGTCAAGAAAATTGTTTTCTTCCTGAGCAGCGCAAAATTTTTTTACCGGAGTTTGACCATTACACATTGTCGGAAAATTTAAAATCATTTAACACTAAGATTTTTAAATGAATTCGGGACTTATCGAACACACCATTTCAAAAGATAAGCCAGAGACGAAATTAAAGTCATATAATGTAAGTTACTTGAACCGAAATTAATAAAATCGAACAAATATCCACCAAATCGTAGGAATACTACGGATTAAACCTTGATGGCGTGCCCGATTCCAAAACTTTATCGCAAAAGTTTAGGGGTTGGGATGATAATTCGCACATATTGCACCCCTAGGGCGACTCAAACGGTCCCCACTTCCACACAGGTTGCGAATCGAGGGTGAGTCAAATACATTTTCCAAATATGTTCCTTCCTTTTGCATCCAATTCCAAAATTTTCCCCCTAAAGTTAGAGGGAAGTATACGTTACAAGTTGCGTATATTCCGTCCCTAGCGGGGTGCGGAACCGGAAGCGCCCCATATTCCTTTTGTACAAAATTGCGAAAATTCGCCCTAAATTTAGAGGGAAAACTAATGAGTTGCATAGATTGCACCCCTTAAGAGTACGCGGACGCTCCTTATTTCATAAGGTTGAGAACTTAGTAAACGAGTACAATAAATTTCCGAAAAAATAATTCATCTTCAAAACCAATATAGTTTTTGGCCACGCTCACGCTATTTTTCTATAAAAATAAATTATTCACTAATTTGTATGTTCGAAACGTATAAGCGTACATAGACTTTGGTGCCCACCCCCTCCCACCGGCAAATATTTGTAAGTTCGCCCCCCCCCCCCGAATTGAACAAAAAAAAATATTTCCCCGTGTAACTATTGCTGTTTTTCTGGTTAGTGGGCTTTTTTCCTGCTGTGGGCAGGGGGGGGGGGATTAAGTTACGTATCAGGCTATGCTTGTAAAATGTTCTTTTACTAACTTATTTTTTTAGTGAAATTGTTTCTGAGTGTTAAGAGTCTATGTAGTTTGAAGCAGTATTGGCGTTTTAAGTACAGAGAGTACCTAGGCGCCTTTAGTCGGTGAGATGAGGGCACGTTCGGCGCCCTCTAGAAGCTTTGGAAGATTGGAAGCGCTTCCTCTGGGGCGCCGAAGCTTGTACAGCATTATTAGTTTCTGTAGCAGTATTGTTCGGTCGATGAGAAGGGGGCACCTTTGGCGCGCGCCCTCTTGATCTTTGGAAAAGCCCCTGAGGGGTGCCGAAGCTTGAAACGGTATTGGTTTTTAAGTACGGAGAGCTTCTAGGCGCCTTCGGTCGGTGAGAAGGGGCACCTTCGGTGCCCTCCCCTTGCAGCTTTGGAACCGCCCCCTCAGGGGCGCCGAAGCTTAGAGCACTATTGGTTTTTAAGTACGGAGAGCACCTAGGCGCCTTTGGTCGGTGAGAAGGGGGCGACTTCGGCGAGCAACTTAGAAGCTTTGGAAGCGCCCCTTCAGAGGCGGCGAAGCTTGAAGCAGTATTAACGTTTTAAGTATGGAGAGAGCCTAGTCGCCTCGGTCGGTGAGAAGTTGTCGCCGAAGCTTGAAGCCGTATTTACGTTTTAAGTACGGACAGCGCCTAGGCGCCTTCGGTCGGCGAGAAGGGGGCACCCTCGGCGCACCGAAGCTTGAAGCAGTATTGTTTTTTTTAAGTACGGAGAGCACCTAGGCGCCTTTGGCGTGCGTCGCCTTGAAGCTTTGGAAGCGCCCCCTCCGAGGCGCCGAAGCTTGAAACAGTATTGAGGTTTAAAGTTCGGAGAGCGCCTAGACGCCTTCGGTCGGTGAGAAGAGGGCGTCTTTGGCGCGCGTCCCCTTGAAGCTTTGGGAGCGCCCCCTCCAGGGTGCCTAAGCTCGAAGCAGTATTGACGTTTAAGTACGAAGAGCGCCTAGTACGGTTGGCGGTCGCCCGCTTGAAGCTTTGGGAGCGCCCCTCAGGGCGCCTAAGCTCGAAGCAGTATTGACGTTTAAGTACGAAGAGCGCCTAGTACGGTTGGCGGTCGCCCGCTTGAAGCTTTGGGAGCGCCCCCTCAGGGCGCCTAAGCTCGAAGCAGTATTGACGTTTAAGTACGGAGAGCGCCTAGTACGGTTGGCGGTCGCCCGCTTGAAGCTTTGGGAGCGCCCCTCAGGGCGCCTAAGCTCGAAGCAGTATTGACGTTTAAGTACGGAGAGCGCCTAGTACGGTTGGCGGGCGCTCCCTCGCAGCTTTGGGAGCGCCCCCTCCAGGGCGCCTAAGCTTGAAGCAGTATTGACGTTTAAGTACGGAGAGCGCCTAGTACGGTTGGCGGTCGCCCGCTTGAAGCTTTGGGAACGCCCCCTCCAGGGTGCCTAAGCTCGAAGCAGTATTGACTTTTAAGTACGAAGAGCGCCTAGTACAGTTGGCGGTCGCCCGCTTAAAGCTTTGGGAGCGCCCCCTCAGGGCGCCTAAGCTCGAATCAGTATTGACGTTTAAGTAAGAAGAGCGCCTAGTACGGTTGGCGGTCGCCCGCTTGAAGCTTTGGGAGCGCCCCCTCAGGGCGCCTAAGCTCGAAGCAGTATTGAAGTTTAAGTACGGAGAGCGCCTAGTACGGTTGGCGGTCGCCCGCTTGAAGCTTTGGGAGCGCCTCCTCAGGTCGCCTAAGCTCGAAGCAGTATTGACGTTTAAGTACAGAGGGCACCTAGTACGGTTGGCGGGAGCCCCCTCGAAGCTTTGGGAGCGCCCCCTCCAGGGCGCCTAAGCTTGAAGCAGTATTGACGTTTTAAGCTCGGAGAGCGCCTTTCGGTTAGATGGGCGGCGCTGAAGCTTGAACCCTCGTCGGCGCTGAAGCTTGAAGCAGTATTGGTTTTTTAAGTCCCAAAAACACCTAGGCGCCTTTGGTCGGCGAGAAGGGGGGCGCCTTCGGCGCCCCTTATTTTTTTAGGGGGGGCAATTGCCCCTATTGCCCCCCCTTTGGATCCGCACCTGTATTGAATGTATCATCGCGACCATGCTAAACTAACGAATGTGAAAATTGGCACTTTTCAGGAGAGCCAAAACAACACATGCATATAACTTATTCCCACCTGACGTGTTTGGTTATTTTCAATTTTTAAACTTTTATAGACATCTTTAGGGTGTAAAACTATCGTTCGAAGGTATCATTTTAATTTTAATTATTTGTAAAATTTGAACTTGAAAATACGCGATTTTTCACATTCGTTAGTTTAGCATGGTGCCGACGATATGATTTTAGAGAAATTAATGCCACAGTTTTTAAAAATATGCATTTAGTTGATAAAGTAGATGGCGCGAGCAACAACAAACTACAGAAATATTACAATGCCTAGAAGGAGGCACTTCCTTCTAGGCACTGTAGAAATATGTAACTTTTACAGCGCCATCTATGGATCTGCTGAATACCTATAACAATAACTTATTCTCTGAGAAGATACAATAAAAAAGATCTGGAATACACAATGCGCCATTTAAAATTCCCCAAATGGTGTGTACATCGATGAATAGAATGGCTCATTCGTAATAAAATGGTATCGATCGTTGTTTTTAATTGAACAGTTTTTTTACTGATACTTAAAATATTCAAAAAACTCCCTGTCTTGACTCCCCTTGTTTCAATTTGCAGAAGTTGCAATGGATAGCAAACAATATTGTGCAAGGTATGAAACAATTAAATAGTCATCAGAGGAAAGACAAGTTGAAGAGCCAGGAGGAAAAAGATGAATGTGACCAAAAAGTGATTTCGAGAAAACAGAAGAACAAAGTTTGATTTCTCGTAACTCCTTTTGTAGTTAATAGAGTTTTCTTGCACATTTCGGTCGATTCTCATCTTTTTCCCCTTGTTGTTCCACCATATGATAAAAATCTTTCATAGCCCCTAGATAGCGCTAATATCTCAAAATTGACGAAAAAGTGACTTTCATCTTTTTTTCCCCTGGCCCTTTAGTTGTAATTGATTTTAAAGTTAAAGATATGGGTCATTCCGGCGAAAATGGTACAAATCATGCCCGAGACTTTAGAATTTTTTAAAATCAATTTTGATAACTACCACCCATTAAGTGTATTTTTTATTGGTTCTCCATTTAATTTTGTGCCATCAAGTATCAATTGATTAGGTATAATCCATTTAGAAATGACACAAAAAAATTATCTTTGTTAGAAGAAGGAGAAAATGACTTGTCCGAGCTTCAAATTGCTAGACTTTTAAATGTGATTTCAAATTAAACTGAAATGTAACAACAAAATTAATAACACTGCACTGCACAAAAGATGCTTCTGACACCATTTCTGCAGATTATTACGCAAATGAAAAAAAATTTCCCCAAAAAACACTATTATTTATCCATGTCCCTAGATTTTCTATGTTTCGAATTGTCCACTCTGTTTTTGCCTTTTGGAAATAAAATAAACAATTGCATTCAATCTGATATATTTTTAAAAAAATATAGGCAGTATAACTGCCGTGATTAGCTTGCTACATTGAATTAGGTAGTCATCAACCAGGGTGAGCTTCATTCTTTTCTTATGATAGTTAATTTGAACTGTTAGATGTCCACTATGTTAGAGCCGATTTCATGATGAAAAAAAAATAGATTTTTTCCTGAAATTAAAGACAGACTTACAGTTTTAGGCTGTTTATTCCACTTTGTGCTTGTTCTGTGATTCTAACTTTTCTTTGTGATTATACAGATATTTTTAAAGGCTTATTTGTCCACTCTGTTATATGTCCACTCTGTTATACAAAGTGATCAAAATATTTAAAATCCTTTCATAAATGAGTCATGTACTAGTTATTTACACTTCATTATACACAAATAAATGGAAACTCAATGAAAAAAATTATGATTAGTTAGTGGAAATTATTTAAATTGATAATCTTAAGTAAAGAGTTTCAGACATGATTTATACCATTTTCGTCGAAATGACCCATATCAGTTATGTGTCTATTTTAGTTTTTTCACATGCGGATGAACAAAGTAGTGCTGCAAAATAAATACGAAGGAAAAAAACCCATGTTTTAACTAAATTATCCTCTTTTAACAATGAATTGTAGCATATTAAAAAAAAAAAAAATCTCTCGAAATCAAAAAAGAAAATGTATTAATCGGTGCTGTGTAGTCGAAGTCGCACGTTTTCTTGATAAAGTATTCGGAGTCGGAAGTCGAAGACTTCAAAATTTTAATAGTTGGAATCTGTCCTTCGAGACTATTCTGCCAATGCATGCGGAATCAGAGTCGGAGTCGGTCGGGCTTTTGTTCCGTTTTACGCTGCGCAATAACGAAATGCATGCGAAATTTTGCGGCACTTTCCCTGTAAACACAATTGCGACACTCCCCCTTCCCACCTTTATACTACTCCCCTAGAAATATGCTCTTTCCTTGGTTATTTTAGTCACTCTTAGCAAACTCAAGAGTGACAGACAGGACATACGCTCTATGAAAAATTGAACAACTGTGAAATGAACTTTTAACTCTTAACTTCGCAATTTTTTAAATTTTGATGAAAAAATTGTATCAGCTAGTTTTCAAGTAATAATAAAGAGGAGAAATATTTGTTTTTTAAATAAGCAGTTTTAAAATGACTTTCAATCATTTTTTTGTTTGCGACAATGTAAAAGTAAAATCAAATTTCTTAAAAACTTTTTCCCATAGAAAATTAAATTTACTTTTAAATGAACGTAAAATGTTTAAATTTCTTACCTGGTAATTTATTTCGTCAATAAACAAGAGGAAGTATAAACTAGAATGGATTTTTTTTATAGCAAAGACACAGTTCTTGAGGCATCAAATGTTTTTATAATTATTGGGATTTCTGGGGAAAATGTGCTGTCAACTAGTGACGAAATTAGCATGTATTTCGCTGCAGTAATCTTTTTTTCCTCAGATAAGTGATTTGTAGGTAATTAAAAACAAAATTGAATCTTTTAAATTAAAATATATTATATGTTGCAGAAATGCAACAGTGGGAAGTTAAGGGTTTATTTAAATAAAAATTGTACAATGAAACTAACTGGCAGTTAAGTAAATAATATAGGCTATTGCAATATTTTTTTATTACAAATAAATTTTTCTCTATTATATGAAAATATTTTTATAGAAAGGTTTAATAACTGCTTTGAAACCTTAAAATATTTTTGCATTGAATGTAAGGATCCTAGAGAAATTAATGGAACAGTTTTTTAAAAATATTTAATTAGTTGATAAATAGAGAGCGCTAGTACCAACAAACCACAGAAATGCGTTACTTCTACGGCGCCATCTATGGAACTGCTGAATACCTATAGCAATAACTTATTTCCTGAGAAGACATAATAAAAAAAGATGTGGAATACATAATGCACCAATTAAAATTCCACAAATGGTGCGTACATCACTGAATAGCATGGCTCATTTGTAATAAAATGGTATAGATCGTTGTATTTTTATTGAACACTTTTTACCCAACCTTAAAATAATAAAAAACTCCCTTTCTTTTTATTGAACAGTTTTTAAATCCAAGCTTAAAATAATCAGAAAACTCCCTGTTTTGACTCCCCCTTGTTTCAACTTGCCGAAGTTGCAATGGATGACGTTTTGAAAAATCAAGATTTTGAAAGATTTCGCATACGGTCCCTTAAGCGATCGCTCGATGACGTCATGAAATAATGCAAAATCTTGATTTTTCAAAACGTCATAACTCGGTCAATTTTTGCGGTAGAGGAGTGATTTTTTTTTTAGTTTTAAACGTTACAGTGTCAAGAATGTTTTACTAAATATGATTGATAGGACTGGGGGGCTGTATAAAAATTTAAATTTCGTAACTCTTTCAAAATTTGATTTTTTGAAAAACATTGAATAGACCCAAAATTCCTTTCATAATTTGGAGATTTTTTTCCTAAATAAACTATATGCGTATCTCTAACGGTTTAGAAATTAGCTATTGGTCCACGATTGGAGTGGACACCCTGTATATGGGGAGTGACAAAGAAGGTTACAAACATTGCTTAAAAGGCTACTAAAGCTTCACCACCTAGTGCAATGAAAAGGGTAATATCAGGTTTACTGAGGATATGGAAGCATCAATTAGTTTTCAGGAATGTCAGCTTGTGCAGGTGTGTGTTAGCCTATAAATTAAGCAGAGTCACATAGATTTGATCGAAAAACACGCACTTTGACCTCTACTCAGAGACAAACAAATCAGGCTTTCAAAAAAAAAAAAAAAAAACTTCACTTTTTCTACAATCTGAGCTTGTTAATTGGAACTTTGCGACTCTCGACCTATTGTTTGTTGCTGATGGTTGTTCGGATAAACCAAACTACGGTTGAGGCAAATTGATTTTTAAGGTTCTTTTGAACTCGTTCTAACGAGATTCGACTGTATTTCATTTCGCCCCATTTTCCAATGCGTTTTTTAATTGAAGTATACAAAATGTTTTTGCAATGCTTTTAATTCATGGAGTGAAAAGGTTTCAAGAAACTCTAAAATACCTTTTAAATACTAAAACATATCGAAGAGTTACTAAGTTATTTCTTCTAGAAACATCCTGTTCATGAAGCAGAGATTGAAAACCGAAAACACCCGTAAGCCCGAGTAATTTCTGCGCTCTGCATTTTCTCTCGCGTCCTGGAACTTTTTAACATGAAAAAATGATTTGCGACGTAATTTGCATAATTTCATCATTTCTTCACGCCACAGCTGATTAATGTGCGGAGCTAAAAGTTTTTCTAGGATAAAAAGTCAGCGCTTCGCAGATTTTTGGAAAGATTTTCGTCAGCCAGTTTTGAAAGTCAAAGAATGGCAACAGAAGATTTTTTTTTATTTCCTTTCATTTTAACAAGGAAGTGTTTTCTGTTTTAAATTAACTAAGATCAAAAAATGGTATACAATGCAAAAATTGAACTATTGTTTTTACAGTATAGTACTGGGAGCCGAGGCTCCAATATAAAACTGTAAAATGCACAGTAGTAAACTAAAACTAGCAATTTTACAGTTGCTTACTGTAAAATTAGCAAATTTGACAGTTTATTGCCGTAAAATTTAGCTGTATTATACCGTAAAAACATCAGTATAATACTGGCAGCAGAGGTTAAAGCTTAAAACTGTAAAATGCACGGTAATAAACTGTAACATTGGCAATTTTAGTTTGTTGCTGTAAAATTAGCAAATTTTACAATTTAGTACTGTAAAATTAGAAATTTTGCAGTTTATTACTGTAAAATTAGCAATTTTTATAGTTTATTACTATAAAATTAGCTGTGTTATACTGTAAAAATGACATTCATGTTTCCGTGTAGTTGTATTTAAAATAGGAAAAATAAAGTGCAACAAAAACAGATTTCACTTCGTCAAACTTTGTAAGTCATACCGTAAAATGGGGTGTATAGGAACAGCGGGGTTAATAGGAACAAAACTTCCCGACCGTACAAAGATATTCTTCATAAATAAACTATTGGGTATTTTTCGCCATGAATTTTTTTTTAGTAAGGTAAGATCATAGGAAGTAGGAAAAAATTACTTTTGTCAATCTGGCAACGCTATTGGCTTCTAAGGAGGGCTGCACGTGGAATGCTAGAAAACATCACATTTCCATAGACTGCAAAACTTCATATGCAAGAACAAACCTTCTTATATTTAAAAACTAAGAGTGGTATGTTTCAATTATACATGTATCTGAACAACAGAATACCGCATTAGAATTTACATTTTTTATAAATTGTGTCATAAAAATGAAGAATTCTGAAAAATGCCATAGGAAAAAAAATTGCGGTGTGAATCGGAACACTTTGTTCTGTTGTTCCAATTCAAACTTATTTGAAGGAAACTGTTTGAAAAATCAAGATTCTAACCCCAATTCCTGTAATCAAGACAAGGACAAGGATTTATTGCTGTTTATCCCTTCTCGTGAGCAACTAGATCTTAGAATGACAAAAAGTTTCAGATTTCAAAAGATTTTTTCTCCGGGAGACTTCTTTTTATTTAAAATACGAGGGGGAAAGTCATATAGACTTTATATAGCAAAAGGCAAGCACACAGACAGTGATGAATAAGCGAAAAAATCTTTCAGGACAATCCCCGAAACCCAGAGATTTTAAGAAACTAAAGAAAAGGCAGAGATCATCCCAGAAGATGTTATGAAAAAACTTACGCCAAGTCACAATTGCTAGTTTTAAGGACAAGTACATATTTGTGGACGACATGAGTGACTTCCATTCATAGGCGGACTTACGGGGGTGCCAGGGGGTGCGCCGTACCCCCAACATTTTTGGTTGGGTTTTGAAAATAATGAAATTAAGTATAATTCGCCAAGAAATGCAGTTGGAAAAGAACATTATTATTCAGTGCTGTATTAAAGAATGAGTGTATAATCCGTAATTGGATATTTATTGGTACATCATTACAATTTCTTCTACTTTGAAACTACCATGGCGAAATTTAAAAAAAAAGAAAACGTGCGACTATTGTAATAACTTTATCAGTAAAATCTGCCCTGAAATCAGCTGAAATCCAGCATTTTTAAGGTAAATTGTTAAAAATTTCCACCCCCCCGGATTTCTTATTGTAGTGGCGCCAGAGGGGGCCACAATGATCGTGCTCCCTTCCTCCCACCCTTTCTCCAGAATGCTGAGTTGATATTTTTTTAAAAATATTCTTTATCATTGAAGAGAAGGAAAGAACGCGTTTTGGGAAAAGGCACCAAAATACCCAATGTTGAGAAAATATCTTAATTTCTTTCAAAAATGAAAAAATCTCGTCACTTAAATTTTTCAACAGCTTCAGATTGTTAGTAGCTAATTGTGTGCCACTCCTCCCCTCTCGCCCTATCCTCTTGTTTTTAATTTCATTTCTGCCTGATTTTTTTCTTTTCTCTATTTCGTCTGAAATTAAAAAAGTCTTTTCTCGGAAGTCCTCCACCCCGCCAAAGTCATTACGGAGCATCACAAATTTCGTCACCTGGGCTTCAATTTAGCAAAATTTCCTTTGAAAATCCTCCAAATACCAAACACCTTAAAAGATCTAAAATTGCTTAAAATTTCGTTTTTAACCGACTTCAACAAAGGAGGAGGTTATACAATTCGTCGGAGAAATTTTTTTTTTTTTTTTGTATGTTATAAGATTACTCGAAGATGCCTGGACCGATTTCAAAAATTCTTTTTTTGTTAGAAAGGTCTTTCTTTCCGATTGGTCCCATCCTCTCGTGGTCCGGGTTCGATAACGGGAACCTACAGAAATCTTTCGAAAAAGAAATTGGGATCACAGTAATCGTAATAATGACCATTTTGAACGCTAGGCTTCTCTGGATTGCATAATGAAATTCATTTCTATGGTCTTTTTGAAAATTTTAAACCGAGTATCTTTCTATGTCCTGCTTTTTTCTATTGAACTCCAACGAACTGAAAGTCGTACCAGGTACTAATTGATTCGTAATATTTCAGGTTTATTAGTCTTAATTTACATAAGGTTTGATAAAGGAATTTTGAAGAAAGTGAGGAAAATCTCCAAATTTTTGCTCAAATTTAAAGCGATTTGTCCAAAATGATTAAATATGAAATTCATTGTTACAAAACGTGATTGATATGAGACAGTTATTATAATGATAATGAAAATTTTGAATGAAGGCTTAACTGAAGCAAACATGAAACTCATTAGCGGGCCACGTACGTAATACGTCGTAAAATTTTATGAACCGCGAGAATCTAGTGTTGTTTTGAAATATAAATTAGTTGAAAAGCCGTTAATATTTAGCCTTTGATTAAAGTTAGTACACAAATAAATACTAGAGAATAACAAGGATTATTTTTTAGTGTCAATCGTTTAAAATTTTAGACGCGTTGATACTTTCTCTCTTTTTTTCCTTACATAGTTTATTTTATGAAGCATTTATTTAAGCAAATTAGGTGAAGTTTTGTAATGGAAACATTACCTTATTTCATATGTACATTTGCACTAAAAAGAATGAAATAAAAATATTTTTGAAAAAAAAAATTGAACCGACTTCGGAACTTCACTCGGCAAGTGCTCTAAAAAGTAAAAAATAATTTTATTCTTTGAACACCATCGACACTACATTTAAACATAAGTTTTGAAGTCGGTGCAAAAACTATAGGTGAAATGATGTTTAACTACATTTTGCCAACATTTTCCAGAGAAACCATTGAAAATTAAGAGTTGAATATTTGTACCATTATATAAATATGTGGTTGTCAATGTAGTGTATGCGAATGCAATTAAAGAACCTGGATTCATTGCAATTTATATATATAGTTAAATTATAGTTTCGTATAATTCTATATAGTGTTTTTGCGCCGACTTCAAAACTTATGTTTAAATGTAGTGTCGATGGTGTTCAAAGAATAAAATTATTTTTTACTTTTTAGAGCACTTGCCGAGTGAAGTTCCGAAGTCGGTTCAATTTTTTTTTTCAAAAATATTTTTTTGAAGCTTCAATTTTGGAAAATTTTCCGATAAGGGCAACCCTAACCACCCTTTATCAATCATTAAAAATCGTTAAAATTTTACTTTTCTAAATTACAGTTCCGAAAAGTCTAAAGGGGAGAATCTTTTGGCACAGCAGGCTTTGAAATCCTAAGAATTGACATGCTTAGGACTTCAAGTCTTCTTGCCGCCAATGGAAGATTGAAGACAGTAGCCGTAAATCTTCCTTCTAATACCATGGAATATTGCACATAAGAACTTTGTTCTTAGAACTTCAATTTCAAAAATTTTCAGGGTAGATCCCCATAATCCCCTCCAATAACCGCATAAAAAATTGTCTAACATTGCGCTTTTGGAACTTAAACTATGAAAAATTGAAGAGCTGGTAGATAAGGGGGGGGGGGGTATCTGTTTTCAAAAAATCCATCGGGACAATCCTACAATCAAGTTCATAAGACTTGAATTTCTAAAAATATAATCGGAGCCCCTTGTACCTTTCTTCGCCCTCAACTTCGTCTCGCTTCTAACGACATTAAAAAATTATTTAAGGTTTCTTCCATAGTTTCAAATGTTAAGAAGTGCCGAATTCCTATTGTTACTGGGATATGGTCTACGTCGCGTTTTTAGGACGTAAATTTCGAAAAAATTTGGGCAAGCTTTTTAATATCTCTTTTTCTAATATCATTCAAGACGTCTATGGTACTAAAAATTATGTTTTTAGAACGACAATTGGATGAGACGTATAGCACACCGTTCTCTTTCAATTATACGAGCTGACACTTCCGTATGAAATCTGAAAAAGAAAAAAAATAATGTTTGAAAAAAATTAAGGCGGGAGAGACTTAAAACCTCTCCTCCTAACATTACTGAATATTGCTGTAAAACTTCGTTTTTTACTTCCTTTTACGTAGTAAAGGAAGTATTGTGATCACGAAAAAAATTTCACTCAAATTTCGGTCTAAATTTTGACGTTGCTCACCCCTGAATGAATGTCGCGTAGTTTTTTCGACCTGTCAGCACGTGCATATGTACCTAACAATATACAAACAGCCGAAAAATCAATTTCGACCACCTCCGAGTAAATTACGGCGAGTTTTCTCGTGACGTCTGTATGTACGTATGTGCGGATGTATGTGCGTATGTGGCTCGCATAACTCAAAAAACTATGTGCCGTAGAAACTTCTAGCTTGGTATGTAGGCTCTGAGGGGGGTTTAGTTGTGCACCTCCCCTTGTGATTGCATTCGAATGTTCCCAAAGGGGTCTTTTACCCCTTTTTTGGGGTAAATCAATGTTAATTTCAATACAGACTCAAGTGATATGAATTGGCGCCACCACTTGGCGACATGTCGCCAAGATTTTGGTCGCCAAGTGTTTGACGCCAACTTGGCGACATATCGCCAAGTTGGCGACAAATTTGGCGAAAAAATTATTTTTTGAATTTGGATTCAACTTGGCGCTATTGGCGATATTTTGCGAAAAATTCACTAAATGATATTAAAATCAGCAATATTTAGAAAAATAACCATTGTAAAATATTTTTTGCATTGTTTCGTGGTAGATTAGGGGAGTAAATATTTGAATTGTTACCTTACTCACTCCAAGCACTTTTTTAACACTTAAGGCAACTACTAAGAAATTTACACGTAAAAGGAAGTAGTGTGGGGTCCATACCAGATTTTTAGGACTTGTATTTCGAGATGTTTCTTGGAGAGAGAACCAGAACGCCTCTCGTCACATCATCAAAGTTTGTCTACAGTTGCGTTCTTGGAATTTCAACTTCGAAAAGTTGTGGGGAAGGGGATCGGTTTTGCTCTATTTTTCAAGAAATTGATCGGGGACAGTCCTTAAGATAAGCCCCATCCCTTAAATGAGCGTCAATAAATATTGCCTATAATCGCGTTTTTAGGACTTTAATTTCTAGAATGCTATGTGGAAGTTCCTGTGAACTTTTCTTTTCCCTCACAGCACCAGAGGCAGTCTAAAACTGCTTTTTCAGGATAACAATATAAAAAATTTTCCTGGGGATAATCTCCCAAACCTGCCTATCAAATGGAAAAAAAAAAAAAAAACTAAACGCAGGATTCGCAAACGTGGGCCCAGCCCGAAAAAAATAACCGAGATTTTTCGTGTGGGCCCACTTGAAATGACACACTATGTCGGTGAAGTGTTTTTTTTTTTTTTTTTTTTTTTTTTCCACAATTTACTGCACATTGAAAACATTTAATTCAGAAACAAACTAAACATTACAAATATTTTGATCAATATCAAGTCTAGAAATTGGTACAGATCAGTTTGGTTATAACATTGAGTTTATTATGATATTTAGTGTTTGTCAATAGGTGGTCCAGAAAAATAAATCTTCCTTTCTGAGAAAACTTATTTAGTATTAGAAATAAAACTGCATCTGAATTTCAGTTATTTGTTTATTTATTTGAATATTTAGAGGATCAAACTGAACAGGAGCTATTTAAATCCATAACTTCAATTCAATATCAATTTAAAACATTTTATCATATTAATTTTAAAAAATCAATATAGCATTGCTTTTTCCAAATAAAAAATTCTTTAGGGGATCACAGTCACCTCTCTTCATGGCTCCCGACTCTTTAAAAATTTTACGTAGCAAGCAGTAGTTTGGTATACAATGTTTGAATAGAGAATGATATTAAAATGACTCCCCTGAAATGAAAAATGAAAACCCTGATATTTGATAAAAAACCCAGACGGGCTGGGTTTTTTCAAACTCTGCTTAAAACTGTTTTCTGGTTGCGCCACTGGCTTGTTGTTGTTGTACAGGGAATCACCCCCCCCCCCCGATTTCTGCTACTGTTGCACCCCCAGAATTTGCGGTCTAAGTCCGCCTATGCTTCCATTCATGTTAAATCTTTGTATTTCAATTCAAAAGCATTTCTTAAAATTACTTTTCATTTTTCATAAGTTCAAAATTATTTTGAATTTTGACAAATTATACACGTTTACTGGTATTGAAATTATGCATTTATTTGACAGCAATTATGTCTTCTTATTCTCCCCCATCAGTATTACTCATGTTTGTGAGACGTATTACAGGTTAAATTGAAAAAAGATAAAAATTTTAACATGTGTTCCGATTGACCCCTATCAACGGGGTGATTCGGAACACCCATAATTTCCTATATATTTTAATAATAATTGTTCAAAATGCTTTGCCTTCGCTTGGAATATCATAAGTAAAGCAAGACCGAAGTTTGTACCCAAAAAATCAAATTAAAAAAAAATCTTTTAACTGCTTTTTTTACAATCAAAGCTGAAAAGTGTTCCGATTCACCCCATTTTACGGTACTCAATCATCATTGAACCGAATGCACACACCCATAAAGCTGATGTTATAAGGTCCAAGATTGAAATTAAATTTGCTCTTTGCATTGCAAACTTGTGCAATGGAAATTTCAGCTGTCATTTTGAATATATGTTACCAAAACTGCAGTTTTAATTTTGAACTTATGGTAAATGTACCATTTATAGGCTTATTTTGAACAATTAACAAGTAAAAATAAAAGTTTAAATGAATTCTCTAACATTTTTCATCAATCATTGATTAAATTGCATGGATCATTCTTATGACATAAAATCATCGTAAGTAGGGGAGAGTGGTAATGAATGGGCCATGGTGATGGATGGGCCACTAACATAATATGAAAAAGTATTTGCATGAATTTTTTTTTGATGCCACCAATAGATGTAGCTATTTGTTCTACTAAACTCATCCAATTTTCATTCGTTTGCGCTGAGCCATTTTCAAACTAGAGTGGCATGGTCAAGAATCTGGCTGAAAAGTAAGTTTTTCACTTTTTAGTAAAATATTTCTTAGCTAAATTGTACCAAGTATTTTACTGCATACATATGTATAAGTTAGTCTTTCCATATCTATAAACTAATATTAAGATGTATTTTGATGTTATCTAAATTCAATGTACTCAAAAAACCTAAATGTATTCCAAAAGTATAGGTGGGGCTGAATGGGCCACTATGTCATATGGTAATGAATGGGCCACCTAAATATTGTTTTTCTTCCTTTTCTTTGGATTTTCGCATTAATATGAAACACAACTGACTATCATAGATAAAGATTACTGTCGTCAAAATAGGTTTGTAGTAACTTCTAAATATAATTTGCAGATCTATATTATATTCCTATAGTACAATAGACCTCTGGTCGCAGTGCGTGGCTCGAAAAAGCCCCCCTCTCTCCTCCATATTATTTTCCTCACAGTACAATTTCATTTTCTTTCTTGGTAACTTAAGTTAGATATTTCTTATTCCCGATGTCTTGTAAATTAAAAAAAAAATTTTTTTGAATTTTGACAAGTTTGAAAAGGAAGATAAAGTTTTTGAAAGTGATTTTTAATATTATTTTTGAAAGATATAAATTTTGTTAAATCATAGTGTGTATTATCTGTTATTTTTTTTATATATATTTGATGTTATTTATTTCTTATAATCTCATTATTTAGTCATTTTTCTGCTACAATTGGTATACATCAGTTTTATTTTAATTGCATCAGTTTTGATGTTTATATAATTTTAAATCAGTATAGTTTTGTATCATCATGTCAAGTGCCACATTTATTTTGTCATATATAGCAAATAGAAGATTAAATCCACATGTTTTCATTGAATTCATTTAGTGGCCCATTCATTACCTTCGATGGCCCATTCAACCCCATAGGTGGGGTTGAATGGGCCAAATTTCAAAATTATTATTTTCTATTATAATTCATTATCGACAGGTGCTAATCCAACTTTTCTGACTTTTTTAGATAGCCAGATAAGTAAAGTAACTAAAACACCAATTTAGAGTTAAAACAAAGTGTTAGAAAAAATTACAAAAATTCAAAACCAAAAAGTGGCCCATTCATTACCACTCTCCCCTAAGTCTTAATTTCTAAAAATCAATCTTTAAGTGATTCAATGCTCTTATAATAAACGTACTCAATTTCAGACGCATCAGTAAGGAGCGTCCTCTTATTTGGGGCACTTAAATATGAATGTTTATTTTAAAAACCGATTGTTTTTTTTATATTAAATAATCAAAAAGTATAATCCTCGAAAAATAACTAACCTTTTATAAGAGAACCACTTGGTTTTGTTAGCAATAAGCTACAAAGTACCAGTTATGAACCGCAGGTAAAACAATTATTAATAATTTATCATTTTTGCTTTTGTTTATGCTTGTGCAACAGGGTGCAGAAGTAACAAATAAACTCTCGTGTCTTATAGGTTTAAGTATACTCATTTTTTTGGTTAAAAAAAAACCAAAAATATGATTGAAATGTTGAATTCGGTAACACAGTGCAATGCTCGATTTTTCCCTCGTATAAAAGGAAACGTACAATTAACAAGCAATTCTCGAACAAATTTCATTTCGACAGTAATCACGTCTCAATTGCAAATCATCCAGCTATCAAAAAAAAAAGTCCTATAACCAAAACAAAACGTCTGAATACATACTCCGCTCCCAAGTGTTGTAGATTTTAAAAAAAAATCAATTCAGAAAGCACAATTAAAATGAAAAAGAACCTAACGCTTCGCAATGGATCAATATTTAGAAAAAACCATCCTTAAACAAAAAGCATTTGAGATATATTAAACGCGCAATACAACAAAAATGCAAGTTTCCTTTTCAATATAAATAACTAAATTTTTATATTTCAAATATTTTTCCTAAAAAGAAGGTCCTCCTCGCATAAATGGCTTCCAATCATTAAGAATTCTTTTTTGTTGCCACTTTTTATTTCTAAATTCGAACCGTTTTGCAATGAATGGCAAATTGTAGTTTTTTATGTTCTCGTTCCAATGCAAGCTGAAATATAAATGAGTAAATATTTCTTTTTATACTTTAAACAAACATTTTTAGAGACACGTATTTAATTAATATTTGGTTTTATAAATTGATTCTTTTTCTTGTCTCCGGCAGAAAAAAAACCCATGAAAATCGATCCATGAAGATTCATTTTTCAATGCGAGGTAAATCACGCTTAATTGCTTTTTAAGTTGCATGTAAAGCATTTTCCGTTGTAAAAATCAGAATCTTTGTTGTTCCGAGTTTCTTTTTATAGGAGGAAAGGAGGCGGAATATAAAAATGGGGCTCTCAATTTTCTCGCTGTGACTTGAATTTTTTTTTTTGTAGGAGAATTTTTCGGAAGGAAATGCATTTTGAGAGTTTTGTGTCGATTTCTCATTGATTAATTCAGCCAGGGCAGTATTTAAGGAGTTAGTTTTCAGGGTTCAAACCTCCTCTGAAAATTTTCAAAATTATTACGAAAATGCTTTTCATAGTTTCTCACTGAACAAATTGTTGTCGCTATTTTATTTTAATTTTCTTATTTACTTTGAAACTGCATTTGAAAAATGAAATTATCATTGTTGAATAATTGCACTTATTAAGTGTTTTTTCTGCAGTATTTATTTTTATTGTAGTTATTGCAAACATAGCTTAACCTTTTCCTTCAAATTTTTATAATAACCCTAAAAAAACACCAAGATTCTTCAACTTAGTAAGTACCAAACTCTATACAGTGAACTCTCACTTATGCGAAGGCCCAAGGGACCGACAGAAAAAGGCGCATAAGTAAGAGAGACGCATAAGTGAACAAGCCTATTTAAATGACTAAAACGCAACAAAGTTTCTAATGAGAGAATGAATAAGAATGTTTCTGTAGAAAAGGGACATATTACTGCGGTTTGTCAATCACAGTAACTTAACTACAATGGTAAAGAGAAAACAAAAATTGTAGCATACCTAATCACAAATTGTTCCTTTTAAAGCGATGCATAATAAATAATTGTCCCGCTCCGAACTTTAGTAAGTGAGGAAAAAATGCCTTCCGTGAGCAATAAAGGAGAAAAATTCGAGAGAAAAGTGAAGAAAAATGCTTATTTTTGAAGAAATTAAATTAAATATTTTACATTTTAGGGAAAATTTGGCGCATAAGTGAAATATTTATCTTTAGAGCGACGCATAAACGAATGATACTATCATTATTTTGCTACGGAATATGTTGGGATCATAGAAAATTGTCGTATAAGTGAAAAAAGGCGAATAAATGAGGCGGCGTATAAGTGAGAGTTCACTGTATTTAACACATCTTTAAGTGTCGCAAATTAGAAATGTCAAAAGTACACCTTAGAATGCGCATTTATGAGTAAACTCATCTCTCCAGATTTTTTTTCCCATCATTGAAAATGTCATTTTTTTTCTTACATTTTTCATGTTGATACCCTTTTAACATCTATTGTAGCAAAGATCAACAGAATATAGAATATGAAATCAAATTTTGTTGACTTTACAGATTTCCCAGGGGTGCCCATCCCCCCCCCCAAGCTCAATGGCGCAAATCCCCCCCCCCCCCAAAAAAACATCCCAACTCTCTTGTCCTTTTTATTATTTTTTTCTACCCCTCTTTTTTATTTTATTCATATTTTTAAATATTATTTTTTTTTAATATTTATTTATTTTTTTAAATTATAATGATAATTTTTTAGCTGTTATTAATTTTTTAAAAGTACTAATTATGCGTAGAACAGAATCGCTTTTTTTTCTCTTCCAGACATTCCAAGCACACTCACACACACAAAATAAATAAATAAATAAATAGAAAATAATAATAAAGAAATAAAAGAATTAATTTAAATTAAAATATTAATTGATGAATACTTTTAATTAAAAAATCTGTAACTAGTTTAATAAAAAGTAATTAATCCATAATTTAAATAAATAAATTAGTTTTAAAAAATCCTCCCAAAAATTTTGATGGCGCAACTTGCGCCATAACCCCCCCCCCCCCCCCCCAAGTGGGCGCCTCTGGATTTCACGAGAAATAGGTTTGGTAAAACCCTCCTCGAAGGTCTGGTTACGGAGATGATTGAAGCGTGTAGGAAAACAAGAGTCACTGCGATAGAATGTCCGATAAAATACAATTTATGACACTTTAATCACGAAGCGTTAAATGTGTGAGACCATTTTCCGGAAAATACTGTAATTTTGCCTGACACTGGGGATGCACCGATTAATCGACAGTACCGATTAATCGGCCATAATCAGCCACTTTGCCGATTATAAATAATCGGAAAAATCGGGCCGGTTAATTGGCCAAAAATATTTTTTGAATATTCTGTAGTGGATCCAAGTGTAAGAAGCAGAGGCATAGGACTAGGATGGTGAATGCTAAAAACATATTTATTAAAAACACGCGAACTGTAAGAACATAAATGAGGTTATACGGTGTTATGACGTCATTTGCTCGATCCAATGGCACGCTACACTTCACTTCAATTTGCAGGTACGGAGGGTTTAGTAATGTGGCTCAACATATTCTTTAAAAGTATACCTTCACTAAGAAACTATGACGAATAATTTTATTAACAGTAATAATAATCCTCACAGTTGATATAAAGTTTTTGATAAATTAATTTTCCTACTTTGATAAAATATGCACAGACAATGTTGCGAGATTTTTCATGTGGCGACAGTTTTCTCCTCAGTACAGTGCTTTATAGATAACCTCTAATTTTTAGGAAAAATATAAGTCTTGAATTAAACTGCTACTAATTATTCAAGAATATTCAAATTAAAAGTGCTTCTTAAATTGGAGTGCTCCCCCCTCCCCTCCACCCCCTTTTTTTTTTTGAATTTTTATGTTCAATTAACATACCTAACAATGTGTTAATAATATTATTGACAATTATTTTCATTTTTAATGTTTCGTACAACTAAGCAAGAGCATGCGGGGAAAAGTAGAACTGTCCATTTCGCTTGCTTCTTAAGTCACTTATTCAATCGCATACGAATTTGTTTATAAATCAATTTATTCAAATTCCTTCATTTAAAATTTTTCTTATTTATTCATTCATTCACTCACTCATTTTCTTGCTCATTCACTATTCTAGCCACTCAGTTGCATTTTCTCATACATTGATTGTTTCATTTATTTTCTGATTTTATTTACTTATTCATTTGATTAAAAATATTTTTAATAAATGTTTTAAAAAATATTACTTCAATAGAAAAATATTTTATTTTTCACTTTGCCCCATACGATATAAAGGCGAAACATGTCCACCTTTTTTGAAGGTGCCAAACGGACAACCAAAAATAAAATAATATTTTAATGCAAGTTTTAATATAAATACCTGCATTGTTCTTCCCTTACGTACTGTGAGAAAAAAATATTTGTTAATTTTGAAAAATGTAACTTCACTTTACTCCCTATTCCATTACATAAATAATTTATAAAGGATTAAAAAATATTTCACTTTGGACTAGGAGGTACAAGATGGCCCAGCTGGAAGCCATTTCCGCACTGTAAAAAATGGATGTTGTTTTTACAGTATAATACAGCTAATTTTACAGTAATAAACCGAAAAAATTGCTAATTTTACAGTAATAAACCGAAAAAATTGCTAATTTTACAGTAATAAACCGAAAAAATTGCTAATTTTACAGTAATAAACCAAAAAAAAAATGCTAATTTTACAGTAATAAACCGAAAAAATTGCTAATTTTACAGTAATAAACGGAAAAATTGCTAATTTTTACAGTTTATTACAGTGAATTTTAGTTTTAAACTGGAACCTCGGCTGTCGGTATTATACTGTGTTTCTTACAGTATAATATTGCTAAATTTTACGGCAATAAACTAAAATTTCTAACTGTACAGTAATAAACTGTAAAATTGCTAGTTTTACAGTTTATTACTGTGCACTTTAGTTTTAAATTGGAACCTCGGCTGCCAGTATTATACTACAAAAAAAACAGCTCTTTTTTTACAGTGTGTAGATGTAATAACTGCGAAAGAAAATTGAGTCACATTTTCGACACCAACTTCAAGGCAAATCTTCTTCATTTCCCTAGCCGACATTAAATATTCAAATTCACTCACCCCCACGTTTATGGGTGGTATTAAGAGACTATAAATCCAATCCTGCGACCTAACTTTCAGTAAATACAGGGCCGTAAATCGTGTGTTTCAATCATGTACACCCCATAAATGGCGGGGCGTCCGCGACCGGACGTCCACCCCTTTTTAATCATCACCAGAAAAGAGGGAGGGATGTTCTCTAAATCACCTCCCCACCCCCGCATTTCAATCACTTCCACAGTCAAAAATTACGAGCGTGCTGGACCCTCGCAATACCCGGGAAAAGCCCTGATTGGGAAATTTTATATTTCCTGTCGCCGCATGCGCTCGTAAAGTGAAAGCAATTCATTCCTTAGTCGTGTCCATTAGTCGTATTCCATAGTCGTATCCATCATAAATGAGAGTTTGGCGATTAATAGTATGCTAGTCATTACTTATCTATATCTATAAAAATGAGTGTATGTATATATACTTGTTCTCTATACAAATCCACAGTTTGCGTCAGATTTTCATCAAACTTGACACAGAGGTTCCTTGATGCCCTAGAATTCTCATAGGCGGGGTCTTGAAATTTTAAAAAATCTAAAAAGCTCAAATTTAAATTTTTTGTCAAAAAATGACCCTTTTATAGGAATCTAGCCTATTTATATTGTAATCGAGATAGGCCTTTTAGCATTTAAATTGATGAAATTTAAGGTTTTTAAATATGAGTATTTTCCAACAATGATTACGATTAAAGTAATGAATTTTCAATTTAAGGCTCACCTATTTCCTTTTAGCATTGAAATAAGTAAAAAATGATACTGAATCTGTCCTCTCTTTAAATGCTGCTATGGGAAAGAAAAAAATTTTTTTTCAACTGGATTTTGATGTAAATCTTCGACTGACATTATGAATTAAGTATGATTTTCATCCCACGAAAATAGGTGCCGTATTTTTTGAGAAATAGGTTTAATCGAATGCACTTACCAACTTGCCAAATCTGACAGAATCTGTCATTTTTTAAAGACTGCTGTTGGCAAGAGTTTTTTTTTTTTTTTTCAACTGGATTTTGGTGTAAATCTTCGATTGATATTATGAATTTCAGATCTTAAATGAAAAAAAAATGATAAAAAAATTTGAAGCAAGGACAGAGTGGAAAAATTCAGAGACAAAAATTTCTGGAAAGAATTTTTAAGTCTTAAATTATGATTTTGTCTATTTTAAACAGGGTTAGAGACAGGGGTGCCCCCCCCCAAGTTCAATGGCGCAAATCCCCCCCCTCCCCAAAATGTTTCCCAACCCTCTTGTGCTTTTTTTTACTCCTCTTTTTTATTTTATTTTTAAAAATATTATTTATTTTTTTTAAATATTTGTTTATTTTTTTAAATTGTAAATTTTTATTTATTATTTATTATTATTATTCTAAAAATACTAATTATACATAGAACAGAATCGCTTTTTTTCTTTTCCAGACATTCCAAGCACACTCACACGCACACAAAATAAATAAATAAAACAAATAATAAAGAAATAAAAGAACTAATGTGAATTAAAAATGTTAATTAATGAATAATTTTTATTCAAAACAAATCAGCCCATAATTTAAATTAAAAAATAAATTAATCAATAATTTAAATAAATAAATTAATTAATTAATTAGCTTTAAACCCCCCCCCCCAAATGTTTATGGCGCAACTTGCACCATAATCCCCCCCCCCCTGTGGGCACCCCTGGTTGGAGATACATTATATTAGTCTAGGTTTAAGCAAAAAAGATTTTAAAAAATCGAAAATGAGGCCAATGAATATATTTTTAATTGTAAAAATGATGTAAATATAAAATTTCCTATTATTAGGTAAAAACGAAGAAAAATAATAATAATGAATAAATAAATTTTTCAATTACTGATTACAAATGGTAATTAAATAAAAATATGAACATGTAAAAAAGAAGGTAATATGAAAATATAGTCTAATAATTATTTTGTCTACTAAATATTTTTAATTAATAAAAAAATTAAGTACCGACATAATTAATTTTTTGCCACATGCTTAATTTATCAACAATTTAGAGAGCTGATTCTTAGCAAAAAAAAAAAGTACAATACAAAGAAAATGTTGCATACAATCGCATATATGTCAGATTTGGCATGTTAGATGCGGTCGACTAAACATCTTTCTTAAAAATTATGGCGAAACTTCAGTGGGATCAAAGTCATATTTAGTTCATAATGTCAATCGAAGATTTGCACCAAAATCCAGTTGAAAAAAAAAAAACAGCAGTCTTTAAAAAATGACAGATTCTGTCAGATTTGGCAAGTTGGTAAGTGCATTCGATTAAACCTATTTCTCAAAGAATACGGCACCTATTTCCGTGGGATGAAAATCATACTTAATTCATAATGTCAGTCGAAGATTTACATCAAAATCCAGTTGAAAAATTTTTTTTTTCTTTCCCATAGCAGCATTTAAAGAGAGGACAGATTCAGTATCATTTACATTGATTCCCGTAGGAAGTAGGGAGCGTTTGAGCTAGCGTCCTCTGGCGGCGGGTGAGAATTTGTTGCCACTTTCAAACTAGCGCATTCGTAGAACATTTCTCTCCTTCTTCCTACTCTTACAATGCGACGACAGTTGCGTCTGTAATGGAGATAAGCCTTCAGAACGAGAAATAGATTTATTTCTGAGTTATAATAATTTTTACTTTGTAGGTGGGAACAATTAATAGAGAAAAGTTAATATTTTAAATTTGGCGGGTGAAATTGATGCAATTTTTTCACTTCCATGTGCATATATTTCATGCCAGTGGACGCGGCAAAGCACAGACAACATTTATCTTTAATTTTCACCTTTTGATAAGACTATTTTTCTGTAAACGTTTAACTTTCTGTAATATTTTAGTTTTTTTCAAAGTTTGTACCTAAGAGACAGATTGATGCAAATTATTTTATACCCATATGAATAGAACTCTTTCAAACTTTTTTTCCCTGAATGCTATGTTGTATTAATAAGCACCCGGGCAACGCCGGGTATTAAGCTAGTCTATCTATATAAAAATGGATGAATAAAAAATTTAGATATACTTGTATGTTAGTTCCTTATACAAATCCACATTTTCCGTCGGATTTTCATCAAACTTGGCACAGAGGTTCCTCAATGCACTAGAATTCACGTAGGCGAGGTTTTGAGCTTAAAAAAAATCCAAAAAGCTCAAAATTCGAATTTTTTTGTCTCAAAATGGCCATTTTCTTTCCATTTTGAATAGGTAGAGAAATAGAAATAAGCCTTTAAGCATATCTATATATATAAAGATGACGGTGTTCGTTTGTCTGTTTGTACGTTTGTAACCGCTGGCCAGAAGCCCCCACAGCACCTACGGACCTGAAACTTGGCTCAAAAATTCGAACGTATCCCGCCCTCGTGCACCTCGAAGCCCAAATTTTTAATTTCGAATTAGTTATTTTTAAATTAATTAATTAGTCTCATTTTTGGTGTATCCGCCATAATTGAGGGGGGAAAACCTCCCCCCACCCCAAAACATTATATATCGTTGGAAAGGGGTTTTTTTTCTGAAAAAGAAAAGTTTTAGCACGTTTCTGTCCGTTAATTAGGACAGGAGATATTAATTAATCAAATTTAGTCAATTTTCAAGGCTTAACTATGTACGCAGTACTGAAACACTAGGTTCATTTTCCTGATCAGCTGCTCTTTTGTCCCTGAAGTTACTTTGTGGTTTAAATTTGCGTATAGATTTAAGCCTTGAAAATTTATTCAATTT
>JAXGGA010005160.1:0-80688 GCA_038373865.1 Uloborus plumipes
GACAGCATCAGCAGCCCCTGTAAACTGTGTTTTTTGGCAACAAGGGTATCTAAGCAGTGAAACAAAAGACACCTTTATATAATTCTTTAATGACGTATATGAACTCAGTGATTATTTAACGTGGTTAGTCCTTGTTTTTGCAGTTTCAATAAGAATCAGCAATTTTCTTTTCTTAAGTCAAAGTTCTTTACTTAGCATTTGCCACCTTAAGCACAAACAGAATAACTTTTCGCAGTAATTAATATTCCATTTCTTCTTTTTGAATGCTCATAAATTTAAAGTTTAACTTTTACTAAGGCCCTCAATTTCCATTGATAAATTGGACGGAGATTTTTTAAGGCAACAATTTAATATTTAATTTCAAAAAATAGGATGGATTTAGTTAAAATAATAACAATAAGTTTTTAAAAAAAAATCAAAAGCTTATTTTAAACTTAGTGGCGAAATTGATTACTTTTACATCAAAAGAAGAATTTTGGTTGTATAACTCTAATCAGTTTAGATGATTTACAATAAGTTACTATCATGTTTGAGTTTCATTCAAAATTTTAAACAGGTTTATGTAATTCACAACTTCCTGACACTATTTTTTGTCTGGCAATTGTGACTCAACTCAAATGTGTGCGAATATTTTGCATACATAACACAGACACACTCACACACAGATGTATATTCGCGAAAATGACAAAGAACATTAACCCTACACTGCATGATTTTTTATTTTTCGTAGAAAAAAATATATGTGTTTGTCAATGTAATAAGAAAACATGGAAAAATATTTAAAAAAATTTAACTCTAAATTTTCACCCCTTTCTAATTAAAAATAGTTTCGTTGCCAAATGGCTACACCATGCATTCAACAGATAAAAATGATTGTAAATGATAGTCTTGAAATTAGTTCTTTTTTGTAAAAAAATAGAGGAATTGAACATTTGGTACACTGTACTCTTGTAATCCTTTACATTTTGACATTTTACATTATTTTTTATATGTACTTGTACTTTCCGATGATCAATTCTGTCAAATCTGATGTCTTTTGGAGGCTCTCTCGCGCAAGCTTTCTTTCTTTTCTCTTTTTTTTTTTGGTTTGTAACTAGTTCCTCTGTAGCTCATGGTCTCTTTTTAATACGCTTTTATTAATTTCACATGTGGGTTTGTTTGTATGTATGTATGTATGTATGTATGTAACTCTGAATAAAAGATAAAATTTACGTTCTTTGCAAATATAAAAGTAATATATTTAATATTATTTTTAATACTAAAGGCTAAACTGTATTGCATATTGATGTATTATAAGTACATGTAAACTTAAGTGCGGATATTTAGTAGTTTTGAAAATCAGAGGGAAACCCGTGATGATCACAGCGCATTCCAATGTAAAAGCGTATTTTTTAGTTTTTTTTTTTCAAAACTATATTTTAAAATTATTAATGACTTTACTTGTCCGTGTAAGCACAACGTTTGTGCTAACTGAAATCTAAAGTGAACACGTTTTAAAGGCTTTTCCCTATTGATTTTTCGTTTGTTCACTCTGTTGAACATCAATTAAGCATTGATAATTGCGAGGTCTTATAAACGGTAGAACAGCCGAAAGTACCACTTTTGGGTCCGCATGATTATATTATACCTTCCAAAAAGAGAAAGAAGCTAGCGCGAAACATAAACAAAGCACATACTTCATGAATTGTAGAGATGAATCGAAGTGTTCTCTGGATGCTTACTGCATAATGTTGCCAAATGGCTACAGACGTGTATTATGTCCTAGATTTTTTCCAAATAATTATTTTGATGTAAAACGCATCTTAAACGAAAGATAAATGTTTATTTTATTCATGTTATTTTTTTAAAAGACGAAGAAAAATATTTCATTGTAAAAAATAATTTCAAAACATGGTAGTTTGAGTAATTTTAAAAGCTATCCATTTGGATTCATTTAAGAGCATGTAACAGACCAGTGCTGCCATGCATGGAGGATAAATGGTGATAACACTGTTCGACAAAAAAAAACCTTGAAAATGCTTCTGGTATTTTGAAGGCTGATTCTTATGTAAAATGACCCCCTGAATCCGAATATGACCCCCGTTTTCCCCCATCACGTCCCAATTTTTTTTAAAACGCCCCCCCTTTTTTTTCATTTTTCCTTAGTTTCAGGGCTATTATATTTTTTTTGGAGGGGAAAGGAGCCTTATATTCACCAATGAATTTTTTTGAAGGTCAAGAGAGACTCAAAGTTTAAAATCATGAGCACCGAGAAAAAATCGGGGAACTTGGGGGGGCGTGGCCCCCCAAAATATTTGAAAAATCACCAAAAACGATCTTTTTATTCTAGTTTCTTTAAAAAGACCTTTAAAACATTTTTTTCGATGCAGAACCAGAGTATAGGATCCGCTCCTATGGCTCCTGGGTTAGAAAAAATTTTCACGCTGTAAAATTTTTTAAAAAAAATAAAATAATGCTTTAAAAATCGCACTTTGCACTCGAGTTTTAAAGCAGGTCTTCAGCCAAAAAAAAAACAAAATTGTGGCTGATTCTTATGTCAAATGACCCCCTATTTCCAAATATGACCTCAGTTTCCCCCCTCCACCCCCTCTTTCCAGAGAGTCCCCCCACCCCAATTCAGAGTCATTTTACTAATTCGAAGGGGAAAAGTACATTACGTAACCCGTTAACATAATTCTAAAAGGCAACAGAGGTTCAAAGTTCAAAATCATGTACATGTGTACCAAAAATATAAACTATGGCGGTGTACCCCCCCCCCCCCCAACAAAAAAAAATCTTCTTTTCTTGTTTTTCTAAGAGACGTTTTAAACCTTTTTTTTTGTGAAAAATCAGAGTATTGAATTTTCTTTTCTTTTTTTTTTGGGGGGGAGGGGGGAGGTATACCGCCCTAGTTTATATTTTTGGTACACATGTACATGATTTTGAACTTTGAACCTCTGTTGCCTTTTAGAATTACGTTAACGGGTTACGTAATGTACTTTCCCCCTCCGAATTAGTAAAATGACTCTGAATTGGGGGGGGGGGACTCTCTGGAAAGAGGGGGTGGAGGGGGGAAACTGAGGTCATATTTGGAAATAGGGGGTCATTTGACATAAGAATCAGCCACAATTTTGTTTTTTTTTGGCTGAAGACCTGCTTTAAAACTCGAGTGCAAAGTGCGATTTTTAAAGCATTATTTTATTTTTTTAAAAAAATTTTACAGCGTGAAAATTTTTTCTGACCCAGGAACCATAGGAGTGCATCCTATACTCTGGTTCTGCACCGAAAAAAATGTTTTAAAGGTCTTTTTAAAGAAACTAGAATAAAAAGATCGTTTTTGGTGATTTTTCAAATATTTTGGGGGGCCACGCCCCCCCAAGTTCCCCTATTTTTTCTCGGTGCTCATGATTTTAAACTTTGAGTCTCTCTTGACCTTCAAAAAAATTTATTGGTGAATATAAGGCTCCTTTCCCCTCCAAAAAAAATATAATAGCCCTGAAACTAAGGAAAAATGAAAAAAAAGGGGGGGCGTTTTAAAAAAAATTGGGACGTGATGGGGGAAAACGGGGGTCATATTCGGATTCAGGGGGTCATTTTACATAAGAATCAGCCTTCAAAATACCAGAAGCATTTTCAAGGTTTTTTTTTGTCGAACAGTGTAATTGCTTTAAATATACTCAATACTTGCTTTTTATGCATTGAGTTGCCTTATGACTACATTCTGCTGTTCATAAGGAGGACAAATTGTCCATGTAGCCAATTGGCAACACCATGCAGTGTAGGGTTAAGAGCAAAGGGAAGGGTAAAATAGTTGTCTTCATTTTTGTTTAAATATTAGCAAATAACAAATGTATTTATCAATTTAGAAAATAGAGGGCAGCACTGGTTCAAAGTTAATGGTAAACCATTCAGGAAGCAAAAGATAGCTGTGTGTTCAGAAAAATATTATTTAAACAAAATGACATTTTTCATGAATGCAAAATTGGGGTTCTTTTAAAAAAATCAATGAACGAAACAAAACAAAAAAAAAGAAAGGAAAATTGAAATTAACTTATTTGATAAATTTGTATTTTTAAGTACGAATGCAAGCGCAACAAACAGCTTAGGGCTTTGACTTTGACACATTTTAGTCTCAGAGAAGTATTAATGCTTTTATAAAAAAAATTCTACTCTTACTCAAAAAGGACCCGGAAGATATTTGGAAAATTTTAGTTCAATTCTCGAAAAAGAAGAAAAAAAAAAAAAAAAAGAAAAAACTGAATTTGATATTTCGAATTCAAATTATTCTTTTCGCAATAACGAACTGTGAAAAGTAGTGTGTGTGTGCATTGTGCAAGTGAGTGTAGGCGTGTAAGCGTTGCCATGTGTGTGTGTTTGTGTGTAGGTGGACGTGCGTGTGTGATCCTTCGCCACCGTGTCCTACATGATGGTGCAGCTGGCTGTTGCAAATTGCGATACCATGTGCTGTATGAGCCCCCTGCAGGGCCCGAGTTTATGGAACACCGGGACGCTAGACGTTGGCAGAGGGCCAGTCTGAAAGAAGGACTACACAACATTTGAGGTCCAAAAAGAAAACGTACAGCAATTTGTCATTGTTCAAAAAAATTGAATTTTAAAATTTTGCATTCAAATTATATTTTTCTCAATCACGAATTGCGATAGATGCGCAGGAGCGCATGTGTGTAGGAGTGTGTGTGTGTGTAGGTGGGCATGGGTGTGTGTGGGACATTTGCGCAACCACCAGGAGGAGCGGAGGGTGAGGACCACAGGAGAACTTACGCGACCTGAAGGACGGTGGTGCTGGTGCTTGTGAAGGCTCTGGGTCCATTTTGAAAAAGGAATTTCAGCACCAACTACAGTCAAAGCAAAATTAAACAGTAATCGTGATTTTCCAAAATGTTAAACAAAAAGCATGAGTTGTGAAATAATCTGACATCTGAGAAATACATACGCATAAAAAATAAAAACAAAATTAATAATTTAACTGCTTATAGACTTCCTTTACGTATTAATGTGTACACGGGGTCGTAAAAATAATGCAAGCTCAAATAAATCATGCTTGTTGAGTAGTACTGCGTTTAACGTTCTGGCTTAAAATCTAAATCTTAAAATGCCAAGTATTTTCGTGGATGAAATACGAGATTAATGAAAGGTATATAGTCGTGCCGATTTAAGGAGCTCCATTATTACTACGAACTAGTTACCAAAATGCATGAGTTAAACATAATTTTCCTTGTTGTTTAAGAAGAGTAGTTTTAGAGTTATAGAGAGGATAAAAACTCAGTATCTGAAAAGTGTCAAACAAAAATAAATAAACATTAATAATAATAATTATAATTATTCTTATTGCTGTGTTTTATATATTTTTAAAATAATTTGTATTTTAGTGCAGTAGAGCTAGTCAGATAAAGATGAAGTTCAAATTCTTTCTGGCTGTTTCTTTTAAAGTAGAAGTTGTAGTTACTGCATTTCTTGTAGAACTTTGGAAATCGGGAACTATGAACATTTATAGTTCATTGATGACTCAAATATTTTAGCTTTTAACTCTTTAATGTCAGGTGTGTCAAATTCGGCACATAGCTCCAGAATCATTTTGCCTCAGTTTGCTAAGTGAGTTATTCCGCAACAGAACATTGGGACGTTTTTGGCACATTCGTATCTGTCGGCAGCAGTAAGTGTTTAAAAATAGGTAGGTGTGCTGCCTAGTCTCCCTTGATTGAGCTTTGGAAGGAAAACATCGTTTCCTTAGGTAAAAAAAAAATGTTGTCCAGATAGGGTTAATATTCTGGTGCAGTTTGAATAAAAACGAGAATTTTAATGTGTAATTGAACAGTAAAAAAAAAAAAAAAAAAAAAAAAATGCTCGGGACATGCCAGATTTTCTGTTAGCTTCTCTGCCAAAAGGTTTTTACTGTAAGGAAACAACATTTACAAACTTTTTAGCTGAAGAATAATTATTCAGTAAACTTACGACTTTATCAGTATAAAAATATATTGATCGAGTCATATTGATAGTTTCTGCACATAACATACAATTTAGCTTGTGATATTCTGGAGCAGTATGATCAAGAATAATAATCTGAATACGTAACTGAACAGTAACAACATACACAAATATGGCAGTTTTTTCGATTTGCTTTTCTGCCAAAAGGTTATTACTGTAAGGAAACAACATTTACAAACTTTTTAGCTGAAGAATAATAATTCAGTAAACTTACGACTGAATCAGTATAAAAATATATTGATCGAGTCATATTGATAGTTTCTGCACATAACATACAATTTAGCTTGTGATATTCTGGAGCAGTATGATCCAGAATAATAATCTGAATACGTAACTGAACAGTAACAACATACACAAATATGGCAGTTTTTTCGATTTGCTTTTCTGCCAAAAGGTTATTACTGTAAGGAAACAACATTTACAAACTTTTTAGCTGAAGAATAATAATTCAGTAAACTTACGACTGAATCAGTATAAAAATATATTGATCGAGTCATATTGATAGTTTCTGCACATAACATACAATTCAGCTTGTGATATTCTGGAGCAGTATGATCAAGAATAATAATCTGAATACGTAACTGAACAGTAACAACATACACAAATATGGCAGTTTTTTCAATTTGCTTTTCTGCAAAAAGACAATTAGAGTAGGGAAACGACATTTACAAACTTTTCGACTGATGAGATTTTATAAAAAATAAACTTCAGATCGTTTCCGTAAAAAATAAAATAAAATAAAGCACTAATAGAATTTCCACATATAACTAACACTTTGTAGCTTGCTTGAGAGGTTTTTTTTTTTTTTTTTTTTTTTTTTTTTTTTTTTTTTCCAGGTGGCCTGATCTGCCAAAAGTTACTCACAACAAAGAAACAACATTTACAAACTGTTTGGCAGAGATTTTCTTTGTCATTGAAAGTAAAAATTGATCATTAAAAATTGCATGTTTGCTTTTGCTCGAGTGAAATCCAAACTATTCACAAGAAATAAATTAGAAATGGATAACTATCCACTTTCTCAGTCGCCTTGTGGAGCATGTGAAAATATGCAATGTGCTTTCAAGCACATGAAGCTAAAAAATAAAATAAAGTAAATAAAATAAATTAATTCTAAACATTAAAAAAATCGGCAGTCGAGTTTTTTACTTTCATAACTTATGCAGATCTTTGAAAAAAAGCAAAGTATCTTGTAAGTGGGAGATAATAGCGTAAATACAACGTTGTTAAAAGCACAAATGCGAATTAAAACTGCAGACACGTGTTTCGGCGTTACAAGAAACACCTTTTTCAACGCAAAAAATTGTGAGCTTATGGATGCACAGACATCCAACAAAAGTTGGCTTTTGTTGTTGGCTTTTGTCGGATGTCTATGCATCCATAAGTTCACATTTTTTTGCATTGAAGAAGGCGTTCCCTATAACGCCGAAACACGTGTCTGCAGTTTTCCTGCTCATTTGTGCTTTTAACACCTTTTGTTTTTAGGCGCAAAGGTTTTTTTTCTCTTTCACAGTTCTGTACCTCAGAACCAGACTAACGTAAGTCCATTTTCGTCATTTTTCAGTAGAGGGGGAAAACGATGTATTCGACAATCGTTTTTCCCCTCTACCGAAAAATGACGAAAGTGGACTTACGTTAGTCTGGTTCTGAGGTACAGAACTGTGAAAGCTTCAATCCAAAATAGTCACGTAAATTAGATATTAAATAATGAAAATTATCAAAGAAGGGGAAGAAGAATAGTTTCGAGAACTCCTAACTATGAATGAATAGCTGGCAATTCTGTTTGGAAATTAAATTTCTGAAAGTTGTTCGCAGACGAATTGGCAATAGTAACTTCCTTCTATACAATTCCCAAGTGGAAATGACAAGAACATTTTGTCTGTTCACTGGCTGGAAGTGTTCATCTTCTAGGTTGATGCATTATTTTTTGTACCAAGATAAAACTTAAACAGGAAAAAAATCATGAAAGTTCTCCTAGTTTTATTTTAAATAATTACACGTAACAACGAAGGCATTTTTAAATTTATATTCTAAGTGTGCTATAATTTTCATATATATTATGAACTGTTGAAAATAAAATTGCCCTTAAGTGATCATCTCTTACACAAGTTACTTTTTGAAAATATGTTACCTTTCGCTCAATTTTATACTTTCGAAATGAGTTGAATAAATTTAATTTTTTAACTTGCGAAATCAAATATTCTAAACTTTGATAAAACTCTGAATCAGAAACAATGAAGGCTATTCGTTGCGTCGATAGATTGAATCAACTATATTGTCAGCTATTTCGTAATAAAAAGGAATGAAGAAAATCAAACGGAAGTTCTTTTGATAATATTGAATAATCAACGATCCTTCAAGGAGAAGAATAGAACAGTCAATGTTCTTAAACATCACTTTGGTTAACAGTGAAAGTTTAGTACTGGTTTGATATAAAATTAGTTTACTCAATAGAAAACAAAAAAAAAAAAACTCGGAGAAAACTTTTCATAATAACATGCGATAGTTTCTTATGAGGTTATGGAAGTTTAGCAAAATACATTTTACAATACTAATAAAGCGGCACAGAATGAAATATCGTGCATCTATAAGTAAAGTGAAAAACAAAATGCTTCGCAACATCCTGTGTGTCAGCACAGTGCCCACAGTTTAAAAATGAAATCAAATATTTGACATCAAAATAGTAAAGCTTAGAAAAATTTAAAATCATTTCAAAATGTTTCTGCCACAGAAAAATGTAATTTAAATTTCGTGTTAACATTAAAACGATAGCGAAAGATATAGAGAAAGCTAACTACCTAAAAAATGTTTTCATTATTCGATTAATCTATTGTACAGTGTCTATAACTTAAAAGTAAACGCAAATATTCGAGATGAAAACAGAATATTTTAGAAAACTTTAAAATCATAATCAATTGGCCTTTCCTTAAGAAAATGGATTTATATTAAGTGTATAATACTTTAATTATATAACAAAAGAGGGAGAGAGAGATAGTATGATAAAAAAAAAGTAAGATTCCATAACTTAATTGACGTCATTGTGTTTATCTTCTCTATTTAATCGCGAAATTAAGATCTTAAATTTTATTACAGAAACTAAATAAAATTCTCTAAAAGAATTCTCATATTAGCCTTCATGCATCTGAAAGAATATTTAATCACCTCCGTCGGTTTAACTACCACCACAATACCGCATATAGAATGAATATAAATGCGAATTCTTACATTTCTATGCCTATACCGCGACAAAAGACGAGGTAAACATACTTAAGAACGATTTCACTTTCGGCGAGAATTCCCTACGCCCACCCCTCTCCTCACTCTTCAGCCGACTCATTTACGTTTTTGTGCGCATCCTTTCAACCTGCTGCGAGACTCCCTCCCCTATTTGAAAAAATCCCTCTTTTTTTCCCCGACGCTTTCCCTAAACTCATTCATTGCCACCGAATGAAATGAAAATCAAGGAGAAAAACGGAAGAATCTACTTATATTAAAAACTGAGTATCTTTCTAACTATCTTTCTTTCTAACTATCTTTCTATGTCACGCTTCTTTCTCCTGAACGCCAATGAACTGAAAGTCGAACCAGGTACCGATAGATAGGTAATTTTTCAAGCTTCTTTAGTTTCAATTGATATAATTATACGATTTTAATTAGCGAAGATATCAATTAATAAGTAGTCAAGTTTAAAGCGATTAAGCCTAATAAATGATTAAATATGAAATCCATTCTTGCAAACCGTCGTTGCTATGAAACAGTGATAACAATGATAATGAGAATTTTGAATGAAGGCTTAACTAAATCAAACACGAAACTCATAAGCGGGCCACTTACGTAGAATTTTTATCGCTAGCTACTGGTAATATTTTGAAACATTTATTTGTTGAAGAGTCATCTACTTATATTAAAAACTGAGTATCTTTCTAACTATCTTTCTTTCTAACTATCTTTCTTTCTATCTTTCTATGTCACGCTTCTTTCTCCTGAACGCCAATGAACTGAAAGTCGAACCAGGTACCGATAGATAGGTAATTTTTCAAGCTTCTTTAGTTTCAATTGATATAATTATACGATTTTAATTAGTGAAGATATCAATTAATAAGTAGTCAAGTTTAAAGCGATTAAGCCTAATAAATGATTAAATATGAAATCCATTCTTGCAAACCGTCGTTGCTATGAAACAGTGATAACAATGATAATGAGAATTTTGAATGAAGGCTTAACTAAATCAAACACGAAACTCATAAGCGGGCCACTTACGTAGAATTTTTATCGCTAGCTACTGGTAATACACTGAAGTGACAAAAGTCATGGGATACCTCTTAATATCGTGTCGGCCCTCCTTTTGCCCGGCGAAGTGCAACAACTCGACGTGGCATGGACTCAACAAGTCGTTGGAAGTCTTCTGCAGGAATATTGAGCCATGCTGTCTCGATAGACGTCCATAATTGTGAAAGCGTTGATGGGGCAGGATTTTGGGCACGAACAGACCTCTCGATGGTGTCCCATAAATGCTCAATGGGATTCATGTCGGGCGATCTAGGTGGCCAAATCATTCGTTGGAATTGTCCAGAATTTTCTTCAAACCAATTGCGAACAGTTGTGGCCCGGTGACATGGCGCATTGTCATCCATAAAAATCCCATCGTTGTTTGGGTACATGAAGTCCATGAATGGCTGCAAGTGATCTCCAAGTAGCTGCACATAAGCATTTCCAGTCAATGTTCGGTCCAGTCGCACTAGAGGACCAAGTCCATGCCATGAAAAAACAGCCCACACCATTACGGAGCCACCACCAGCTTGAACAGTGCCTTGCTGACAGTTTGGGTCCATGGCTTCGTGGGGTCTGCGCCACACTCGAACCCTACCATCGGCTCTTACCAGCTGAAATCGTGACTCATCGGACCAGGCCACGGTTTTCCATTCATCTAGGGACCAACCGATATGCTCACGTGCCCACGAGAGTCGCTGCAAGCGATGTCGTTCTGTCAGTAAAGGCACTCGAGTCGGTCTTCTGCTGGAATAGCCCAAGAAATCCAAATTTCTCCGCACAGTTCTAGCAGACACGTCCATTGTACGTCCCACATTGATTTCTACGGTGATTTGACGCAGTGTTGCTTGTCTGTTAGAATTTACGACTCTTTGCAGACGTCGCCGGTCTCGATCTTTAAGTGCAGGCGGTCGACCACTGCGCTGTCCATGGTGGGATGTTATGCCTGAAATTTCATACTCTCGGCACACTCTTGACACAGTGGATCTGGGAATGTTGAATTCTCTAACGATTTCCGAAATGGCATGACCCATGCGTCTAGCTCCAACTAACATTCCGCGTTCAAAGTCTGTTAATTCACGTCGTGCGGTCATCATCACGTTAAAACCTCTTCACATGAATAACTTGAACAGAAATGAAAGCTCTGTAAAAGCACTGCGCATTTATACCTGTTCTATGCGATGCTACTGCCATCTGAAAATTTGCATATTGCTATCCCATGACTTTTGTCACTTCAGTGTATTTTAAAACATTCATTTGTCGAAAAGCCATCTACTTATATTAAAAACTGAGTATCTATGTCTGCTTTTTTCCTTTGAGCGAGCTGAACTTACTGAAACTCTCCTCACCATCTTGAAAGCGCTAAGCATCTCAATAATTCGAATGATTTTTTTAATATAGGAAAAAAGTAAAGGCGTGAAGCGCCTGTAAGCGAGCCGCCTTGGCGGGGAGTAATTTCTTTAAATTTTTTTCTCACTACTTTCAGGGCACGAAGTGCCCGTGCAACGCCGGGCCACGTGCGTGGTATTTCTTGAAATCGAATGAACATTAAATTCTATCAAATAATATAACTTCAGAATGAGGTAAAAGTTAGAGAGGGGAGTCGTTAAGCATCAACATGCAGCAGGAAGCTAATCTAGCTGCCCTGGCAGCTAGTTTACATGAAACTCCCATTTGTGGGACATTATTAAACAAACTGCCGGGGCCATTGTGGGGACCCATTTGCGAGGCGAGCCGAGGCCTGCGGACCCTAATGGCCCCCGCGAGGATATTCTCCAGGCACTTTCATCAGCCCCGGCGGCACTTTGAGCCCCCCACAATTGCCGGCATTAAGAAAAATTCTAAGCAGACAGTTCGAGGATATTGAAAAGGTCCGAGTTCTTCACACCGAGAGAATTCTCTCTCTCTCTCTCTCTTCTTTATATAGAGTTCTTTTTCTTTCTCTCTCTCGACTTTGGCATTCCAATATTTTTTTTCTTAGGACTGTGCAGCTCTCTCTTCTATATTTTCGTATTTTACGGGAGTACTTGGCATTTTTATTTGTCTGTTTGGGTTTTTCTTCGCACTCTTTCAGCCTTACTTATGCGAGCTTATGCGAGTTTAGCTTTTCAGTTCTCTTCTGATTCTGAAATCGTCGCCCTTTATCTTAACCCTTAACTGGTCACGAAGTGATCCAACTGATTTTTTTTTTTTTTTGGATCCTTTTCTTTTCAGGCATCGTTTTATGCATGCAAAATCATGCACAATTGTTACTTGGGATATGCTTTCCTTAAAACGAAATAAAATTATTAAATTTTAAAATGAAAAAAAAAAAACGCTTTAAATTAATTTTTTAGACGTTAAATGAAAAATATTTCCGAAGTCCCAGGAAAAATGTTATGAATTCTCTCTTTCTTCTTATATAATAGTTATTTTTCTTTCTTTCTCTCGACTTTGGCATTCCAATATTTTTTTCTTAGGACTGTGCAGCTATCTCCTCTATATTTTCGTATTTTACGGGAGTGCTTGGCATTTTTATTTATCTTCTTGGGTTTTTCTTCGCACTCTTTTAGCCTTGCTTATGCGAGTTTAGCTTTTCAGTTCTCTTCTGATTCTGAAATCGTCGCCCTTTATCTTAACCCTTAACTGGTCACGGAGTAATCCAACTGATTTTTTTTGGGAGGGGGGGATTCTGGCATTTTTATTTCCTTTTAGGCATCATTATGCATGCAAAATTGTGCACAATTGTTATTTGTGATGTGCTTTCCTTAAAACGAAATAAAATTATTAAAATTTGGAACAAAAAAGCTTTATTATTTTTTTTTGTCTTTACTCGTAAATGAAAAATATTTCCGAAAACAATTCTTAAAGTTCCGGAAAAAATGTTATGAATTCTCTCTCTCTTTTCTTATACCGTAAAATGGGGTGTATAGGAACAGCGGGATCAATCGGAACAAAACTTCTAGACTGTGTAAAGAAATTCTTCATATAGTACATACTATTGGATATTTTTCACCATCAATTTTTTTTTAGAAAGGTAAGATCATAGGAAGTAGAAAAAAAAAATACTTTTGTCAATCTGGCAACGCTACTGGTTTTTAAGGAGGGCTGCACGTGGAGTGCTAGAAAACATCACGTTTTCATAGACTGCAAATTTTCATATGTAAGTACAAACCTTCTTATATTTTAAACCTAAGAGTGGTATGTTTCAATTATGCATGTATCTGAACAACAGAATATCACATTAGAATTTACATTTTTTAAAAATTGTATCATAAAAATGAAGAATTCTGAAAAATGGCATGGGAAAAAAAATTGCGGGGTGTGTCGGAACACTTGTTTCTGTTGTTCCAATTCAAACTTATTTAAAGGCAACTGTTTGAAAAATCAAGATTCTAACCCCAACTCTTCTATTCAAGACAAGAACAAGGATTTATTACTGTTTACCCCTTCTCGTGAGCAACTAGATCTTAGAATGACAGAAAGTTGCAGATTTAAAAAGATTTTTGTTCCAGGAGACTTTTTTTACTTAAAATACACGGGGGAAAGTCATACAGACTTTATGTATCAAAAGTCCAGCACACAGACTGATGAATAAGTGGGAAAATCTTACAGCACAATTCCTAAAACCCAGACCCAGAGATTTCAAGAAACTAAAGAAAAGGCAGCGTTCATCCCAGAAGATATTATGAAAAAACGTAAGCCAAGTCATAACTGCTAGTTTTAAGGACGAGTACATATTTGTGGACGATATGAGTGACTTCAATTTATGTTACAGCTTTGTATTTCAATCATCAAAAAGCATTTCTTAAAATTAATTTTAATTTTTCAATTATCATCAAAATCATTATGTCAAAATCATTTTGAATTTTGACAAATCATAAACATTTACTTGTATTTAAAATAAATTTTTATTTGACAGTAACTATCTGTTCTTATTCTCCCTCATCAATATTACTCATTTTTATAAGAACTATCACAGGTTAAATTGGATTTTTTTTTTTTTACATGTGTTCCGATTGACCCCTATCAGCGGGATGATTCGGAACACCCCTAAATTCCTATATATAAAATAATAACCGTTCAAAATATTTTGTCTTTGCTTGGAATATCAAAAGCAAAGCAAGACGAAGTTTTTACCCAAAAAATCGAATTAGAAAAAAATCTTTTAACTACTTTTTTTACAATCAAAGCTGAAAAGTGTACCGATTCACCCCATTTTACGATACATAGTTCCTTTTTCTTTCTCTCTCTCGACTTTGGCATTCCAATATATTTTTCTTCGTACGGGGCTTTTCTTAGGACTGTGCAGCTCTCTCTTCTATATTTTCGTATTTTACGGGAGTGCTTGGCATTTTTATTTGTCTGTTTGGGTTTTTGTCCGCACTCTTTTTACCTTACTTATGCGAGCTTATGCGAATTTAGCTTTTCAGTTCTCTTCTGATTCTGAAATTGTCGCCCTCTATCTTAACCCTTAACTGGTCACGAAGTGATCCAACTGATTTTTTTTTCGGATTCTTTTCATTTTAGGCATCATTTTATGCATGCAAAATTATGCACAATTGTTATTTGGGATATGTTTTCCTTAAAACGAAATAAAATTATTAAATTTTGAAAAAAAAAGAAGCTTTAAATTTATTTTTTAGTTGTTAAATGAAAAATATTTCCGAAATTCCAGGAAAAATGTTATGAATGAATATGAAACGAAAAATGATATGAATCTCTCTTTCTTCTTATATATAGTTCTTTTTCTTTCCCTCTCTAGACTTCCAATATTTTTTTCTTAGCACTGTGCAGCTATCTCCTCTATATTTTCGTATCTTACGGGAGTGCTTGGCATTTTTATTTGTCTGTTTGGGTTTTTCTCTGCACTTTTTTTGCCTTGCTTATGCGAGTTTAGCTTTTCAGTTCTCTTCTGATTCTGAAATCGTCGCCCTCTATCTTAACCCTTAACTGGTCACGAAGTGATCCAACTGGCTTTTTTTTTCGGATTCTTGCATTTTTATTTCATTTCAAGCATCCTTTTATGGCTCATTTTATGCCTGCCAAACTTTTCCCAAATGTTATTTGTGATATCGTCGGCACCATGCTAAAAATACGAATGTGAAAATTGACACTTTTCAAGAGAGCCAAGACACTGCATATAATTTTTTCCCACCTGACGTGTTTGGTTATTTTCAAGTTTTAAATTTTTATAGATATTTTTAGGTGTAAAACTATCGTTCGAAGGCACCATTTTAATTTTAATTATTTGCAAAATTCGAACTTGAAAAACGAATTTGAAAAATGCGATTTTTCACATTCGTTATTTTAGCATGGTGCCGACGATATTTTTTCCTTAAAACGAAATAAATTTATTAAAATTAAAAAAAAAGAAAATAAAGCATTTTTCGTTAATTAATATTTAGTAAAATAATTCTTAAATCTCTACGAAAAATATATTTTTCCTAACAGCATTGAGTATATTGATCTACAGTATGATGAGCATTTATATTTCATAAATGAACTGTATCCTTTCTAAAAATTCATTGAAATTCATAATTTTGAACTTAGAAGATACTTTTTAAAATTTAAGTGACTTTCTACGTCACATTCGCAACATGGCGGGGAATATGAACAAAAATGGAAAGTGAAATAACGGAGTAATGAAATGGTAAACTATTTTCACAGTTTGCAGAGCCACATATCTAGCAGTGCTTTAACTAAGATTTTAAACATATGGTTGATTTCTGGCAAAAAATTATTGTTTTAAAAATCAAAGTATATAACTATACAAGTTATTTTCAAAATTAGCCCTCCCACATTTTTTCAAAGGTTAAAGTTTCAATTTAAGCTATTCTTTGCAATTTATGAATCATTCCATCGAAGATCGTCTGCGCTGTTAGGGATAACATCGAGTTGAAAAACAAGAGCTACTACGGTTATAAATTTTATACTAAGAATATTGTCGAAAAAATATCAGATTACAACCTACATTCAAGGGAATTACACTTAAAATATGCACAAAAAACATTCTTTCAAACGCCAGAAGTTCCAACTGAAGTTATTTTTTACAATTTACGGATCATTCCATCGAAGATCTTCTGTGATGTCACGGTCAACATCACGTTGCCAAACTAGAGCTACTTAATTATTAATTTTACATTTAGAATATTGTCAGAACCAAATATCAAATTAAAACTTTTACTCACAATGGCATTAAAGATTATAGATTCATTCTAACAATTGCTCTATTGCATTTAAAATATGCACAAAAAACATTCTTTCAAACGTCAAAGTTCCTACTAAGGTTATTTTTTGCATTTTACGGATCATGCCATGGAAGATCATCTGTGCTGCCATGGTCAACATCACGTTGCCAAACTGGAGCTACTATATAATTATTAATTTTATGATTAGAATATTGTCAGAACAAAATATCAAATCAAAGCTTTTACTCACACTGGCATTAAAGATTATAGATTCATTCTAGCAATCGCTCTATTGCATTTAAAATATGCACAAAAAACATTCGTTCAAACGAACGCCAAAGTTCCAATTTAAGTTTTTCTCCGCAATTTACGAATCATTCCATGGAAGATCGTCTATGGTGTCATGGTCAACATCACGTTGTCAAACTGAAGCTACTAATTTTTATTTAGAATATTGTCAGAACAAAATATCAAATCAAAGCTTTTACTCACAGTAGCATTAAAGATTGTAGATTCATTCTAACTATTGCTCTATTTGATTTAAAACATGCACCCAAAAACATTCTTTCAAACGCCAAAGTTCCAATTTAAGTTATTCTCCGCAATTCACAGATCATCCCGTCGAAACGAATCAAATTCTTTGTCGCCTGCCATACTGCCTAAACTTCCTGGAAACCATATCTATCCATCCTCCTCCTATTACTTTCACGGGCTCTAAATAAGGGCATATTCTTTCAAAGGCCAAAGTTCCTACTAAGGTTTTTTATTTTTTTGCAATTTACGGATCATTCCATAGAAGATCGTATGTGCTGTCATGGTCAACATCACGTTGCCAAACTGGAGATACTGTAATTATCAATTTTATATTTAGAATATTGTCAGAACAAAATATAAAATCAAAGCTTTTACTCACAGTGGCATTAAAGATCATAGATTCATTCTAGCAATTGAAGGGCAAGTGGATAAAGGTGATACGTGACAATTTTTGGAAAACACACTTTTTACCATGGATGAAGGTGATAAGTTAATATTTTGTTTTTTGAATGCTTTTTCTGGAAATTTTAAAAAATGTCACATATCACTTTCATTCACTTTCCCTTTCAATTGTGTTTGTGAGTTTACACAATTGAACACGCACTTATTATAATTTGTGTAAATAATATAATTTGTGTATTATTGGCGAAATTCAAATGTCACATATCACCTTTATCCACTTGCCCCTTCAATTGCTCTAGTGCATTTAAAACATGCACCCAAAAACATTCTTTCAAACGCCGAAGTTCCAATTTAAGATATTCTCCGGAATCCATCGAAACGAATCCCATTCTTTGTCGCCTGCCATGCTGCCTAAACTTCCTGGAAACCATATCTCTATCCATCCTCCTCCTATTACTTTCCCGGGCTCAAGAAATAAGGGCATATTTTTGGTGGAGGTGCGTAGAATCGAACAATCGAACGTAGAGAGGAGGATGAGGCGAATATTTTTCTCCGGATCAATGGTTGTCATTCAGCCCTGGAATTTCATTCATCGGGTGATGAATCTCGTGCGAGTTGGAGAATATATCTATGAGCAATTCTAAGGAAAACTTCTTCGAATTATGACGTCATAGGATCTGGCCTCGAAAGGAGATGGAGGCAAGCAGGAAGGTACCAGGCACAGACAAGGGAGGATTGCCCTGCATTGGATATGGCTCAAAAATTACGTGATATCTATGAAAAACGTCTTTCAATTTCGGGCCAATACGTTGTCTTTTGTTAATTTATTCATACTACGAGTATACCTAAAAAATGCTTACCATGTTGACAGTGGCATAGTATTGGGGGAAGGGGGCATATCGGTGCTTGCCCCACGTATCCCATTACGACTTGATACAAATTCTCTAAGTGAAATTAAAAAGAGTAGATAAACTCTAACATTAGGAAAAAAAAACCAGGATGCTTGAAGTGTAAGAAAGAATATGAAGGGCGTTATTGTGAGTGCGGGTTCTGAAAATGGGTGCTAGTCGGGGCCCGGCTCTGTATCGACTTGCCGACAGAACTCAAACAGTTGAAAGGAACCGTGTTCTATCCGTATCAAGTGCTTATAGGGGCACCAAATTCAGCATTTTATGCAAGCAGGCAGAAATCAATGACATCTGCAGGCAGAAACCACTGAACGTTGAATGACATTCAATTCCATACGAGAGCGTCGTGTGTTTTGCATTAACTCATCAAGGGTATAGTTTTTTTTAATGATGTTTCATTGAATTTGAATAAATCCTGTATTAAAAATTCAATTTAGCAATATGGAAGCATAATTCTTTAGAGATGCTCGTTATGACGTCAGTTACATGTAAACTTCTCTCGGAGGAATACAAATTCAGTTGTAGTTGTCAAAAAGTAGCATTCGTCCATTAAAATTTTGGTGTGGCGAATAAAAATCATTTGAAAAAATGAGAATCTGCTTCTATAGCATGTATAAATCTTACGTATTATTTCTCTATACTATGCAAAGTTTCTTGACACTGGCGTCGTGACGTCAGCGTGACGTCAGCCAATGAAAAGCGAGCTAGATAAAACGTCACAGCCTACTTGGCGAATTAGATGAGATCCTTTACTGCTTGTGAGCTCTTATTGGCTCCGCGCGTAGTGACGTTTATTGTCAACTTAAGTTGCTGTGAAGTATACTCTTTTTTGTGTTACCGTAAAGTCGGGTTACTTGGACCCACAAGGAGGTTACTTGAGCCCACAGTAAAATGATAAAATCTGGGTTTGTTACTAGCATTAGAGACTGCAGAGTGCTTCTACCTAGAGGAGGAACGAGGAACTACGTGCAAGTCTTCAACTAATAAGTACCAAACCTAGATTTTATCATTTTACTGTAATGGGCTCAAGTAACCCCTTAGGGTCCAAGTAACCCGACTTTACGGAACCACGCAAGAATTTCCTTATTTCTTTCTCAAACTTCATTATTGACGAAAAACAGACCCACTGTCTAATATTTTTTTTCCCCCGATAAAACCGCTGTTTTTCTTTTTTTTTTTTTTTTTTTTTTTTTTTTTTTTTTTTTTTTTTTTTACGCATTAATTCAATCAGGGTAGTAACCAGACTATTGTTTCGGGGAGGGTTTTATCAACACATTTTTCGTGAAGTCTATTGATGAACAAAATTTGATTTCATGTTCTATATTCTATTGCTTTTTGTTACACTAGATCAGGGGTGGCCAACCTTTTTGGGAAAAGGGCCACTTTCGGGAAAAGAAATATTTCGCGTGCCACTTTGAATTTTTCAATGACAAAAAAAGGAATTTTTTTTTTTTTTAATTTATGGGCTGATTGTGTAACTTTTACTCAAACACAATATTATTTCTCTAAGCTTGAGCAGTGAAGAAGCTCTGTGCAGGAAAAACTCGTTTTTTGCTATCTTTGGTCAGGTTATGGAAACGGTAAATTGGTAGGGGGTCTCGCTCTTTGGAAAATTTTCAATATTGAAGTTTGAAAAGTACAATTGTAGATTGTCACATAGAGCGAAACCTTAATGTTATCAAGTTAATCTCTTCTAAAGCGTGTTCGAAATTGTCCTAAAAATTTGACTTAAGGTTTTATTTGAAAACGATAGGAGAGAGGTACCTTTCAGGATTTCCATTGAAATTTTTCGCGACATTGTGTGAAGTCATTTTTGAGTAGTCATTGAGAATGAAAGGTTCAGGTCTAGGCCATATCTGCAGACTTTAAATGAGAGGGAGAAGGTAGAGATATCCCTCGGAGAGTTTTCAAAACTGAAATCGTAAACACGTATAGTTGAACCGCAAATAGATGGTGGATCGACTGGAAGCGGAAACGGACCACTTCATTTTGAAATAGGTTGGATCTGCTGGAACGCGGAAGCAGTGACGTTGGGCTTTCTCACTAATCCAACCTATTTTTAAATGAAGTGGTCAGTTTCCGTTTCCAATCGACCCGCCAACTCTTCGCGGTTTAACTTTAATTTCACGGCATCTTTTGTAGTAACGTTTGGGAAACTGAATTCAGCAGCCCTTCACAAGAAATTTTTCTAAATTAAAGTCTGTAAATGAATTTTAGACTATCTTTAATAACTTTGGAAGGCCCGGGATTTGGAGGCTGTCATGGGAAACTTTTTTAAACTGAAGTTTTAAAAATGGAGTTTTAGACTACATTTTGAGATATTGGAGGAAGTAGTGCTTGCTCTTCCATTAATAATTTCAAAATTGAAAACTAAAAGATGCATTCTTAGATTGTTGAGGAGAGTTCGGGGGTCCCTCCAGAAATGTTTCCATCTTAAGGCTCTTACCATGCAAATCGTGTAATAGTTGATGATGTTAAGGAAAAGGTTGGGAGATTCGAAGGCTCCTTCGTTTAAAAACACATACACAAAGTTGGCGACATCAGGCAAGGAAAAGGGGAATCCGCACTGCAATCTTTTTGAAATAGAAGTTTCAAAAATGTCATTTTAGGATACATTTGGCTAATTTAAGAAAAGAGCTTTTCTCTGGAAATGTTTAGAATTTATGCACTAAAATGCATTTCTAAGCAAAGGGATCTTAAAAAAGGAAATGGGGGTCGGAACACTTCTCCAGAAATTTTCTGCAATAAGAGGGTGAAAAACGTAATTTTAAGATTTTTTTGGACTCTTAGGGAGTTTATGACACATTTTTAGAACCGCATTTGGGCTTTCTATGCACTTAAGTTTTGCTACCCGACGCTAGGGCCCCCTTGCTCTTTCCTAGATCCAACAGTGGCTATTAGTTAAGTTAATTTAGAAAGTTTTAGCTGAAAGACTTCCCTGGCAGTGATAATTCAAATTTCTGGTCATTTGCTGAACCATCTTTGGTAGAGCATCATTAAGTTGTACCATCCGTTAAAAAACCATCCTCCGAGTCTGAGTCGGAATCCTCAGAATCACTTAGGGTTTTGGGAACCCCCCCCCCCCCAGCTCCCGCTCTTTGGATTCTTGCCCAAATCATTTATGGAACGCACGATTACATCTCCAGATTAAGCTTTTGACCATATTACAACGTATAATATTTATAATTAAATACAAATGAATTAGCAGTAAGCTTTTAAAGGGATTTTTTCAGCTATGAGAATAAGGTTTAAAAAAAGGGTTTAAATAATAAGGTTTAAATTGCTGAAAACCACATTATTTTCTCAATTTTGAAGAAAGTTCAATAAGTCTTCGCGTGCCACTCTAAATACTTTGCCGTGCCACACTGTGGCACGCGTGCCGCGGGTTGGCCACCACTGCACTAGATGCTTAAGACGCATTACATGAAACATGAAATAATAACATATCTTTCCAATGAAGCAAAATATTCTGATACGTATAAAACATCTTCGCCTCAGTTAAAAAGGTGTATTGTTGTGTCTGAAATTATGTTTGCAAAACTACAGTAAAGAAAAATACTGCAGATAAATCAATTAACTTGTTCTGTCATTCAATAATGATAATTTCATTTTTCAAATGAAATTGAAAAGTAAATAAGAAAATTAAAAATGAAATAGTAATAACATTATTTTTCAGCAAAAAAGGGCATAAAAAAGCATTTTTTGGAATAGTCTTGAAAATTTTCGGAGGGGGTTTGAACCCTAAAAACCCACCCCTTAAATACGGACCTGACTTCAATGCATAGTATCCGAACACTTAGATCCAGAGGAGTGGTTCTAGAAAAGAAAAGATTGTAGGTTTGACCCTGGTACGGGTTTTGACGCATTTGATTGACTTTATTTCATTGGTTAATTTTGATCTAAGTTACCATGAAAAAATAACTTGAACTCATATAGAAGTTTAAACGATAGTTGTACTGTTGCATTAAAACCGGAAAAGAAAATGTTTATTTTACCATTGTAATTTATCGTGAATAATATTTCTCAAAGGTGCTTTTAGTAATACTTCTTAAAGGTCAGCTGTAGTAGTGGTTATTTTTATTGTTTATTTTTTCGTTTTACTTGTTCTTGTAGACGTTTTATTTATTTACTTATTAATTTATCTCACTTATTCCTTCAGTCCTACATCAGTTCGGCTCCAGCTCTATAGCATGGGGGCCTATAAAGGGGATCAGAGAAGAGCTCGAGGCATCTTCTAGAGATTACGAGTAGAACTGCGAATTTTTAAAATAAATTTTGTTCATGAAAATCAAAACTATTTCAACAAAAGCTATCAACGAATGACTGCTTTCAAAATTTCTTTACCGAAAAATTTTAACATTATTGCATTCAGCACTGAATTTACTTTCTGAGCTTTAACAATGTACTTTGCCAGCATATTTGTCTTCGAATAAAAATAAATATATGAATCTCATTTTTGGGGTTGGAAGCATTATGCTCCTAAGTTCCACTAACTATTGTAAAGTATTTCAATGATTATAATAAGGATAACAGTGGTTCAAAATGCACCTTAGAGTAAGGACAATATTCCCTAAAAATACCTATTTATATTAGGACAACATATCCAAAAAAGTCTCATTGGAGTCACATTGAGAAAAAAGTTAGTAGAAACAAAAAACGAAAATAATTATAAGTTTTGAAATAATAATAGTTAAAAGATTTAAAAACTGAAAATTCTCCCCCCGACCCCCCGTAAAATTACACGTATGGGCACCCATGCTCTACAGCTCTGGTTGAAACACTGATAAAAATTGAGCCCCTTAAAAAAACGTCGATCACCAACAACTCTTCTGAAGTGATGGTTGTAGTGCCAAGTTGCCCAACTATCGCGGTGCTTTCTCGAAAAGCCATTCGTCTTTCAGAAAATGATCTTCAAACGGCAGATTCTGATAGGTTGTTTATTTACCCATCGCGGCTCCTTGGACCAATATTAACGACTCAAGTTAATGCATATCACCATGAAAGATGGGAGCTAAGAAAAACCAGCCAGCACTTAATTTTTCATATTTCTCCGTTTTTATTAAACTCCATTAAAGTTCCATTGGGGTGTTTGTTTACTCTCAAGTAAAGGGAGGAATTCACGACAGCGGCCTTCGGTTTGGCAATATAATTTATTTAGTTTGCATTCTTCAATTCACCTCTCCGTATATAAGGGGATCTTTTAGATAGGTGAATGAAAAAACTTTTTCTTTCTTATTTGGTTATCGATTATTTTCTTTTGGGAAGTTCATCACAAAAGACTACGCTTTTGCGTGTATTTATTAAATTTTCTTATGATGTCTAAAGTAAATAATGATGAATTTGATAGCTTTTTAAATTTCTTAAACTGGACGTTTTTAGTCTGAAAATGAAATATGTTAGGAGTGAATAATATTGTACTTAAAAGTCACTTTTAATCAAGACAGCACAGGAGTGGAAGTATTTTCTGAGCTGTAATATTAAACACAAAGCCAGTTTTTTTGGTGTGTTCTCAACAAATATCCACTCTATGAAAGATACAATTTTTCGTGTGTAAATCTAAAAACTTGATAGAATTATCGTACAGTCGTAAAAGATAGAGAAATTGTTGATGAGAGAATTAAGAGTTTAATTATTAAAATATTTCAACTTTTGCATATTTTTTAATGCTATTGCGGGGTAATTAAATAGTTTTGTGAAAGTTTTTTTTAATTTTTTATATTTTCGTAAAGAATCCATTTTTGCAACCTCCATTTTTTTTTGTTCTTCTTTTTTTTTTTTTCATGATCCATATCTGAAATTACGAATTTTGATTAGGATTTATTTTGAAATTTTGTTTTTCCCTAAACGTTAGTTTTCCAACTTCGCTCTCGTTAATTATGTTTTTCAATTTTATTTTTTGTAAAAGGTTCGTTAATTTATTTCGTTTCTTTTTTCATTTTTTTCTTTTCTTTCTTTTTCATTTTCATTTTGCTGATGCAATTTTGTGAGTTCTTTATAAAATTTTATTGATATATAAACATCATCTGATAATTAACTGACAATTCTTTATTTAAATAATGGCAATATCAGCTGTAACTCATTTCGGTCACTACTTCCACGAAGCACTGTATTACAAGAAAGTTAATTTCTTGTTTTCTAAGTGTAAAAATTGTACAACTAAGCAAAATGGTTTGAAACTTTCTCCGTTTCTCAAATTTTAAGGAATGTTTGGTTATTTATGTTAAAACTTTGAACTTTGGTTTCCTGGAATTGTGTCCCGACTTTGTAGCTTAATATATAGGTTAAAAAAAAAAAGAAAAAAAAAGAAAACAAGAGCAACGGCATCTTTTCGATGGTTCTATTTTGTCGCTAACAATTTTTTTAGTCATCGATAAGATTTTAGCATGAAAAAATAATTGTTAAATGTGCCAATTGTATTCGCAATTCAACTTTTTAATTTATAAATGAATGAATAAAATGAATAAATGAATAAATAAAGTGAAATCAAATTTTAAAATATTTCTAAAAATCCTCGGGCAACTATATTTGGTCATCATGCTTTCGTTTGATTAGCATCTCAATGGGTCGCATATTAACTAGGATTTGTGAATCTTCCCGTATCCTCCTATGACAAACAAGTTAGCCGTGGACTGAGATTCAATGAACTATTAATACAATTATTTTTGTAACATTTTTTCAGTATCTCTTCACTGATTGAGTGGAATGCAACCTTTTACGTATCTTTCGAAACTCCTTTCTGTACTGTATAACATGTTCTTTCTTTCGCCGAACTTTTTCTCTAAAATAAATATACATCGGTGTAAAGATCGAGAAAAAAGAAAAGAAAACCTCACTACAAAATCCCAAAATAGGTAGTAGAAGAAGGAGAATGAAAAAAAATGTTTTCCTCTAGAAATTCTGGAAAGCAAACGATAGTGTGGGTTTCTTTTCCAAATAGGAGGGTTGCAAAGAAGCCGCACACTATCGGTATCAATGAATGAACAGGAAATATAAAAACATTTTTCAACTTTACAAGTTGGGGCATAATAGGTGCCTCTTCTTTAGAGAAGCGACAGATCATATTTCTGTGAAGTTTGCCCCTGGGGGCTGTTTTGGCGCCCCCGCATAGAAAGAGACGGGGGGGGGGGAGAGGAAAAAAAGAAATCAACTGTCAAAAAGATTTCGAAAAGAAACGAACTTCACCAACAGACTTCTCAGCAGCGCAATAAAGTGAAACGATATATTTTTCTTTATTACATTTTGCAGCGTCGAACTTAAGACGTCGTCTATATAAACGCGAAAGAAACCACGAGAATGCTAAGATATAGATTGAAAAGAAGTCGGGGGAAAAAAAAGCCTTAAATGGATAGGAGAAATACAACCGCGATAGCAGTTGTCACCATTCCTTCTCTTCTTTTTCGATAACTAAAGCCCCAGTACACATTTCATATATAGCAATATTTATGTTGTTTTGCTTCTTTATGTTCCTCCAGAAAGAGTTGACAGCAAGAAGGAGTCTTGGGCAATTTCGGGCTGAGGTCGCCATTGTGCGGAGAGATAAAATTTGTTTAAGTGAAAAGGCGTTTTCTCTTCCCCTTTGTGGGATGAATTTGTAACGTCGTTTTTGAGAGCGTTTTGTGGCTCCTCCGGAGAGCATAATGGGATTGTGTTTATTTATGCACCATACTCATCGTTGATAAAGATGGGAATTATGTTTCTGGGAGAAATCGAGGAGCAAGCATCCAGGAGCAGCAAATGATTTTTGAAAGCAGAGCAGAAATGAGAGGAAATTACTTAATCCTGCTGCAAATTGTTTAAATTTTGTATATATTTGATAATTTAAATGACCGCAAAAATAATAATGAAGAATAAAAAAATCCAGACTCTTTTAGCACACACTTCATATAGCAATATTTATGTTGTTTTGCTTCTTTATGTCCCCCCAGAAAGAGTTGACAGCAAGAAGGAGTCTTGGGCAATTTAGGGCTGAGGTCGCCATTGTGCGAAGAGGTAAAATTTGCTTAAGTGAAAAGGCGTTTTCTGTTCCCCTTTGTGGGATGAATTTGTAACGTCGTTCTTGAGAGCGTTTCGTGACTCCTCTGGAGAGTATAATGGGATTGTGTTTATTTATGCACACCATACTCATCGTTGATAAAGATGGGAATTATATTTCTAGGAGAAGTCGAGGAGCGCAAGCATCCAGAAGCAGCAAGTCGTTTTGAAAGCTGGGCAAAAGAAATGAAGTTACGCAATCATGCTTCAAATTGTTTGTGTATCTTTGATAATTCAATTCATCATAAATAATAGAAGTGAAGAAAGAAAAAAGAAAACCAGCTTCCAGTTTAATTTTGACGGCTTGAATTCAAATTATGTTTTTCGCAACCCAAAGTAATAAACTGCAAAACTAGCTATTTTACAGTTTATTACTGTTAAACTAGCAATTTTACAGTTTATTACCATAAATTAGCTGTATTATACTGTAAAATGCACAGTAATAAACTGTGAAACCAGCCCAGCCATTTTACCGTTTATTAGTGTAAACTAGTAATTTTTGTACTACTTACTTAAACCAGTAATTTTACTACTGTAGAATTGGCAATTTTACAGTTTTACAATAAACTGTAAAATTATCATAAAATTTGCCGTATTATACTGTAAAAACAGCATCTATTTTTCCCAGTGTACACGCTGGGCTTCTTATCCTACAAATGGAATGGGAATGAAGAATACATTCGGATCCATTATATTACATTATGACTGATGATTTTCTGCGTTAAGTAATGCGAATTTATGCTTCGCATTACACTGTTAAAAAAAACCTGAATTTTCAGGAAGATTTTTACTGATTTTAACAGTAAATTTCCGTTTTCGTTTCAAAACATAACTTTTCCTTTAAAAAACGGAACTATTCCGTGAATTACCAAGTTGAAGAAACAAAAAACGGAATTTACCCGGTTTTGTGGTTGAAATATATCGAACAAGGAAGTTAGAAAGAGTCTGAATAGACTTCGCGCGTGCGCAGATACGACTTAGTTTTTGGCAGCATAAATGATTCATAACTGAATCAAAGTGCGCAGCAAAAGTAACGCAAAGTCATCGAGAATTAATATGCATGTTGAAGCGACTTGTATTATTCGCATTAGCATGGAAAAGAGGACATCTGTGTCTCGTCGTTTGGATAACTACTTTATAAAAAACATCACATTGGAATGTTATTTAATCGTATTCCGCAGGACGTTATTATGTGTGCCATTTTGTTTCAATTTGAAAATGCTTCGAAGAACAGAGTTGAATAAGAATTATTCCAGGATTCTGCGTAGTTAATCAAATTGACTGAAAAAATATTTTGGATCTTTTCATGTGTTTATGCGGTATGCATGTGATTATGAGCGTTTTCATTGCTCAACAGTTTTAAGAAGACTTCGTTTATCGCAATGGATAAAATCAAAATGGGCAACAAAAGGGCGTGTTAGTACATTTTAAAATCTACTCGCTCTATTGTTGCCTTTTTTGAGCAAGTTTTATTGAAGATAAGAGGTAAGAATTTTTATTTTTGTTACTGCTATTTTTATTTTAATCTGAGTCCAGACTTAACAGTTAGTTATTTCATGATGTAAACCAATTGTGCATTTTAGGAGTTGCATGTATAAACTTACTGGTGCTGAGGGTTAGTAAAATTTAGTGAAATGATTTTTGTAATTTTATGTCAAGATTTAAAAGCTTAGTTTCAAAACTTAGCTTTTTTACTTTATGACTTTACTTCGTTAATGTGACGAAATTAATGTTGTCAAAACTACGAAAATGATTGTCAATTTGACGATACTAAGAAATATTTCGCTACCTTTGACGAAATTCATCCCCGAAAAAATGACGAAATGTTCGCTCGGGGTGTATTCTTGGAAGTGATTTCATCAAAAACAAAGAAAATTCGTTAATTTTGAGAGTGCATTTCTGAAAGTGTTGATCACTATGAACACCATAACGTAAATATATATGAAATATATATTTACGATTATATTATCGTAAATATATATTATATTATGAAATATATAGAGGAAATCAGTAACAATACAGGATTTTTTTTTTTTAAGGAACCACGAATGTTTCAAATTCAGAAAGGAAAAAATGAACTTTCGGAAGAACTTAATTTTTATTCAAACATAAGAGAAAATATTTTTAAAAGAATGCACCTTGTTAATACTTTTTAATTTTTTTTGAAGTTATGCGCTCAGAAATACTATGCACTGATCATTCCATCTTCAAAATATTTGAGGATTTTATGCGAGATTGATGTAATCTTTTCAAAAAAATCATGTTATTTTAATGAACTAAAATTTTTAATGAAAAAAGAAAAAGAGTCAATTCTTGTATTGCTTTAGTATTTTTTTTAAAGGCAAGATGTTTAAAAGTTTGAAGAATATGAGCGGATATTTTCAAACTTTTTCTAAAAAACAAAATTTGTAAGAGTTCTAAGTTTACATTTTTGCTCATCATTTTGTCTTATATATATATAATTTTCCGGTGAGTTAGTTTACGCTCCTTTTTTAATTGCTCTATTTTTCTGTTTCTCATTTTCCCATATTTTAATCACCCACATTTTTACGTTATAGGCTTATACATATACGCTTATACTTATATATGCAAGATGGAAAATTATTGAAATTTTGCAAAATAAACAAGCGCTTTTATAGCAGCTTAATATTAATAGCAAATTATATATGAAAGTTTAATAAATTAGTCCTTTAAGTGGCGCAAAATGTGTAGATTGGAAAAAACAACAAATGAACAAATTGAAATTTTAAGAAACTTTAGAGAAACATTTGAAAATTTACGAAACAATATAAACATATAAAAAGAACAAACGAAAAAGATAAGGCAGCACATTACCCATGTTTGTTCTTTTTATATGTTTATATTGTTTCGCAAATTTTCAAATGTTTCTTAAAATTTCAATTTGTGCATTTGTTGTTCTACACAATCTACGCATTTTGCGACACTTAAAGGACTAATTTATTGAACTTCCATAGATAATTTGCTATTGATATTAAGCTGCTATAAAAGCGCTTGTTAATTTGCAAAATTTAAATAATTTTCCATCTTGCATGTATACATATAAGTCAAAGCGTATAGGTATAAGCGGGGATAATAAGAACCGAAAAAATGAAGAACGGAGAATTACGAAACGAAAAAATGCCGAACGGAAAAATGACGAACGCTCCGTTCGTCATTTTTCCGTAAAATCACGGAAATATAATTAACGAAACGGAAACACTCCGGCAACTCAGCTGCTGTATATTTTTTCGTTATTTTCAGGAAATTTTTTTAACAGTGTACTTAGCGCAGAAAATGTTATAAGAAGGAAATATAATAGAAGGAAAGTATATAAGAATGTATATAAGAAGTGTATATAAGAATAGGAAATGTATATAAGAAGGAAATATAATTACATAAAAGAAATGTTAATTGGGATGCAATAATAAAGATATGGTTATTGTGGCCAGTTTGTATACTGCGAAAGATAAACTTGTTTTTACAGTACAATTCTGGCAGTCGAGATTCCAGTTTAAAGCTGTAAAACGCATAGTAATAAACTGTAAAATTGCTAATTTTGCAGTTTATTACTATGTACATTACAGTTTTAAACTGGAACCTCTGCTGCCAGTATTATAAGGTAGAAACAACAGTTTGTTTTTTGCAATGTACCAGCAGACTTACCAAATTTTCAGCTTACACCATTATGGTAATTGAAGGGCTTGCTGCAAAAAGGAGGTAGCTCCATTTTCAATGTCTTCAAAATGTCTGTCTATTAGAACTTAAAATAAAGGTCACCTTTTTTGTTCTAATATTTTAAAAAGTCCTCTTGTATACTTCTCAATACAGTTATACAAGAGGATTCATAAAACTTAAAGAAACTTTTAGAATGCGGTTTTCTGCTATAAGCTTTAATACAGACATTTTGAAGACATTGAAAATGGAGCTACCTCCTTTTTGCAGCAAGCCCTTCAATTTTACTTATAATTGTAAAATGAATGGAATAAGTAATCTTTAAATTTTATGTATTCAGTTGACGAGAACATTTATAGCATGGATTTTTATGATAATTATACTATTTTCGTAATTTTAAGGTAATCATTTGGGGTCATACTAACTTTACACCTTCAGCTGCATTTCAGATTAGAAATTGAAATTCCTACCATGCAATCGGGGCTTCCGAGCCTGTCGAGAGTCACACTAAAAAATAAATGTTGTTTTTGCAGTATAATACAGCTAATTTTATAGTAATAAACTGTAAAAATGGCTAATTTTACAGTAATAAACAGTAAAATTGTTAATGTCACAGTAATAAACTGTTAAGTTGCTAATTTAACAGTTTATTAGCGTACATTTCACAGTTTTAAACTGAAACCTCTGCTGTTGTTTTACAGCAGTTTGAACAGTATTATGCTGTTGTTTTTACAATATAATACAGCTAATTTTTACGGCAATAAACTAAAATTGCTGGTTTTACAGTTTATTACTGTGCATTTCAGTTTTAAATTATAACTTCGGCTGCCGTATTTTACTGTAGAAACAACTGTTCATTTTTTTCAGTACAGTGAACGTTGTCAGTTTGGTCACCGGGATCCCTATTCCCATAAAACTTATAATTCTCTGATTCCGAGCTGTGCCCCAAGTTTTCGACTAAGCTGTCATGGCCCCTCGTCAGCCCTGCATGCGAACCTTTTTCGAATGAAAGTGCACTGAAATCAATTCATTCAAAAAATAAGCAATGTGCAGTTTTTTCCCCTCGTTCTAATCAAGCCATTTTTTGGTGAATAAAAATATCAAATCACGCGCCTCAACAAACGGGCGACGGCTCATATGTTAATTCAATTAAGCCTTCGTTTCGTTGTCGCTAATATGTGGGGGTTTAGGGCTCTTTCCGCGCTCATAAATCATATTTAAACCGTCAAGACCCCTCTGTTCGTGGGGGGGGGGAAGGGTTTGTGTTGTGCTGCCATCCCCCCAAATTGTAAAACGGGAAGGAAAGCTAGTTGGGGTTGGGGGACATTAAGGGGTTGGGATCTTGACTAATTGTGCCCGTGAGAGTTACCACAATCGAGGATTAAACGCCCGTGGATTTTGGATTAATAGTTGGTATGAAGTGGGAGGGGGCGTTTAAAAATTGTGATGTACAAATATAGGTTTCGGTTCTTGAAAGTGGTTTGCGATGGCCGTGAAATTAATTCGATAAATTGGAGAATGTTTAAAGATATTTTTTTAATCTTTGATTGCATACGTTTTAATATCATTTCTTATTTGACTAAAAAAGATGATAAAACATTCAACAAAATGATTCAACTGGAATTTTTCTGAAGGTTATTACTATTTTAGAAGCTCAGTGGCATGGTGGAAGCGTCAATTCCGCTGACCTGGGCCCCATTGCCGAGTTACGCTCACGGTCGACTCAACAATTCGTCCCATCCGTGTATCGACAGAATGAGCGTGCTTGGGAACAAAGCACTGGGGGTTCTGCATTCCTCGGACTACCTGACCGGAGCATCAGCCTTTGCGCTTCAGAACCCTTGGTCACGAAACCTGAGATGAGCACAGTAGGCCTTGATCTCCATGGACTGTTGCGCCACTGAGTTTAGTTTACTAATTTTAGTTTGGAGTCAAGATTCGTGATTTCATACTCCATCAAGTACTTTGGGACATATGTCTCCTAAGATTAAAATTTCTTTCGTAAATTATCAACTGCAAATAATTTATTCATTAAATTTTTACATGTTTTTTTAATATATGTATCTTAATATTGGTTAAGAAAATTGAATATTGCTTGAAAATTACACTGTAATTTTCTTTCGGAAACATCGAAAATGGAATACATCGATTGCAAATATTGCCCCCATACTGTCAAGCTTTTACTTTCATTCCAGCTGAATAACTGGAAGTAACATGTATTATTATTCACATATTTCTGAGTGGTATAGTAATCAAATAAAATTTTAAGAAATGGTTGGAATAATTTCAACATATGTATCTAAAAATGAACTAATTAAATGCATTAATTTTAAAAAAGAAAATATGTATTTTTCAACCCTCACTTTATCCCAAAAGCTCATTTTCATCACCTGATCATATATATGCATAATATATAACATATTTCCATACACTATATTTTTTTGTAATAAATGCAATGACTGAAACATAGTACTTATAACCCCAAGGTAACTCTAATAGCCATAATATGTGTAACACTAGCCTTAAAATGAAAATAAAAATGGGTGTTTTTAACACCCTACTTTTTCGCATGAGCTCACTTTCCCCACCTTACTCTCTGTATATGTTATATAATATATGGAAGTTCAATAAATTAGTCCTTTATATTTTAGGACTAATTAATTTAAGCTTTTAATTAAAGGACTAATTTATTGAATAGTCCTGTAAGACTTTTAATTAAAGGACTAATTTATTGAATTTCCATTTTTAATTTGGTATTAATATTAAGCTGTTATAAAAGCCCTTGTTAATTTTCAAAATTTAAATAATTTTCCATCTTACATATGTTATATAATATGTTTTTATATACTTTGATTTTATGTAACAAATACAATGACTGAAAAGTACTGCTTATACTTCAAGGTAACTCCAATATTTCCGGTCCATAAATGGACGTAATCAATGACACAATAATAAAATGCTAAAGATGTCTTTCTGTCGAAAACCCCGTGCTTTCTCCACTCAGATTCAGTCCAGACTCAGATTTAAGAAAATTTTGTCAAAGAAGAAGGTGACATTTTTCTGACCAGTGAAAGCAACCAAAAGTTTTTTGAGAAGCTTCAAAGAAGAGGGGGAAAAACCCTCCTTATTTGAGAGAGTTGTTATGATTCTCGTGTTACAGAGATTACAAAAAGATCCTTTTTCTATATTTTTCAGGAGAAGAAATATTTTTGTGCTAAACTTTTCAAAAAGTTTTGTATCTTCTTGCCATAAAATAAAATGTTCGTTGACGGATTTGTTGAAAGGTCAAAAATAAAATTTTGAAGTTTTTAAAGTCAGATATCAATTTAGACTAGCACTAATACTAAAAAGAATGTATGGTCAGTTGGAGTAACTGTATTACAAATGATTCACTCATTTTCGAAACGCTAGCTATCCAAAGGTATTGCAAGTACAACAATGAGGAATATACGAAAATAACCACAAATTCAACAATATTTGAAACTGTGTTAACCAGGTGCTAAGTTGACGAATGATGGGGAAAAAACAGATTACTTTGTTGAGTACTTAAGATTGTGCATATTGATGGTTGTTTATCCAAAGCTTGATCTTTCTCTCAAAAATATATTGCCTTTTCGATTGGGAGATCCCGACTACGTAATCTATTCCACGGTGACGGTTAAATTCTTTTTTTACGAATATCATGTTGTGAATAAAGTTTACAAATACCTTTGTGCTATTGATGTAGAAAAAATTACAACGTTAAGGAGGCACAAATAAAAAGGGATACTGCAGACACGTGTTTTGGTGTTACAAGGAATGCCTTTTTCAATGCAAAAAAAAAATGAGCTTATGGATGCACAGACATTCGACAAAAGTGAAAAATACAAAGGCTTTTGTCGGATGTCTGTGTATCCATAAGCTCAAATTTTTTTTGCATTGAAAAAGGCGCTCCTTGTAACGCCGAAACACGTGTCTGTAGTATCCCTGCTTATTTGTGCCTCCTTACCGCTGTAATTTTCTCTACATCATGTTGTGATCTGACTTTTTCGCATGCATAAATAAATAGTATTCAATTCAATTGCTTCTGACTTTTCTTTAAAATTTTTATAATTATATTCATTATAAACTAAACTCAGTGGCGGTACGTCCATGGGAGGGGAGGGGGGCAAGCCTTTTGTAACCGACTCAGTTTTCTTGGCAGAGGGTTCTAAGGTGCAAGGCAGATGTTCTGGTTAGGTGATCAGCCGAACACGGAGCACCTAGGGCTTAGTTCACAAGCACTCTTGGTACTCATTTGATCGAATATCACTGAAGGGACGAAAAGCCGCTTCAGCCTATTATAAGTAACGTTGTAAATTGCCATTTTATAATTACAATTATATAAAATACTGTTCTTTAGGCTATATAGAGTTATAAAATATAATAAAAGATGGAAGAAAATGATATTTGATTAAAATGATTGTGTGAACCCTTGGAACAGCATATTCAATTATATTCAACAATGAACAGCATATTCAATTCAACTAAAAGTTCTTATGAAATAAATAAGTTGAATTAATCTACATTTAATTAATACTAATTATCTGAACAACTTTAGCTAATTTTTGCATCTAAAACCAAGAAATGGACATTCGCTACCTGCACACCTTGCTGATCAGAACCTAAGTGACCGTTATTGGGATGCGAGAGAGCATATAGGCAGCTGTTCTTTGTTCTATATGTTGCGTTCTTATTTTACATTTTGTTCTTTGTATTTTCTTCTTGCTGACAGTGACTAGAAATAAAAAACTAAAATACTACTACTACTACTAATACTAATAAAAATAATAATAATAAATAAAAGAAAAACTTCAGTTGATTTAAAATTTAGCAAGTAAAATGTGACTTTCTTTAAACATTTCTAGTGTTGACATTTACAAAAAAAAAAAAATCAATTCTTAACATCTACCAAGCTAAGATTTTTTTTTTAAGTCATCAGATTTTGTTAAATTAACTAATCTGTTGACAAAACTTCACTCCTTTTCTAGATATTGATCAAGATTTTTAATATTAGTCCAGGATTGTAAAACATCCTCAGAATTCCAAAAATTGAATCTGAATTGAAGCTGAATTTTGTCTATTTCTTATGAAGTAAAACACGAGGAGAGCGTCCTTTCTTTGCACATCCACCTTCAATGCAAGATATTAAGTTCCCATTTCATTTGTTAACCCATTTATGCCCAAGTTTTTTAAAAAAAAAATTTTTTTTCAATTTTTATCTGCTTAAAACTCTTACTTGGAATGGTTTACATACATTTTAGGCTTGAAATAATTCGCCGTTGCTATATTTATTAAGTTATTTAACGTCCTGTTTTTGGGGATATTTTGCAGATATGTGAGCAAAATACGACCTTACTAGACTTTTCTTTTGCAGAGTAATATTACAGAAGGCATCTGTGATCCATTTTAAGCAAATCATTTTAAAATAGTTTAATTTTATGAAAAAAAAGTTCGCAAAAAAAAAACTTACTTTCTGTGGCTACCCATGCTGGATCGTTGCTTGACTGACTTGTCTGAAAATAGCCGTCGATAAATAAACTCTGATGTCCAAATAGTGGCTCTAACTGGTTTTCTCAAGAAGAAGGACTATTTAACTTGGGAAAAACAGCTTTAGTAAAATGATATACCCATTACAGGTTTTTGTATGCAGTAACTAACAAGCGTCCCATTTTTAGGTTACTGGGCATAAATGGGTTAAAAGATGAAAACTGAACAGTTAATAAGGAAGAATGCATGAAGGAGAATGTGGGGCAAAGTAAAAAGGTTAAGGTAACTTACCTGTTTCATAATGATAAAATTGGAAATTTGTTCTAAAAATCATTGTACATAGAGAAGAACTAATATATTTTGTAATACAACTTGCGTTGAAACATTATTTTAATTTTTATAGTTATTTAGAACCTTCAAAAAAAGATGAAAAAATTTTACCTCAAAAAATCTTGGGACAAAGCGAAAAACGCAATATTTTTGTAAGGAAAAATTTTCTATTTATTTATTAACAGTAATTTTCGTCAAATGATGCGTAAATAAGCGAATAAATGAAATATCAATGAAAAAATTACCGAATAAATAAATAGCCAAAGATAAACGGATTAATTAATATATGAGTAAAAGAAATGAGTGAATAAAATAGAGAATGAATAAGAAAATAAGTGAATGAATAAAAACTAATAAGTATAAGAAAATAAGGGAAATAATAAATGAACTCACAAGTAAGCGAAATGAACTATTTCACTTTGCTCCGCGTGCACTTGTCAAATTACATCGAACATTTAAAATCAAAACATTCTTAATATAAGCAAAGTAAGTACTGCACGGCACATCAGTAGATCTCAATTACTACTTAAAGTGGTAATTACAAAAATTTTATCCTTTTTATAATAACAAGAAACATTTTTGAAAAACCCCGAGTTTTACAATAAGTAAATCAAATTTTGAAATCGACTTGCATAATTTTTTCGTTTATATTTAGAGTTATTTATTTTTTGATGGGAATCGGCTATATGTCTGAGTTAAAATATTGCTAGATAGGTGGCACTGCAAACTGTGAAAATATTTTAAGATTTCACTTTGCCCCACATTTCGCTACATGACTCTAACAAATTCAAATTAACTTCAAAATTCTTAAATTAAGAATATTCAAATATCCATTACCATATTTAGGTATAGGGTCATTCCGTGGTAACTAACGTAACATTTAGAGCTGGTTTTGTAACTGTTTTTTACTTGTAACTTAAAGAATAAAAAATATTTTAAGTTATGCTGGTGGATTTACAATGTACATAGTATCTATGTATCATTTCTGCTAAGAATTTTAAACAAAATTACTGACAGTAGATATTTTTTCAACCAAAATAGCAGCGTGATTAACGTAACATGTTTGCAACCCTAAAAATTAATGCTCATGTTGTGAGGCAATTTAATTCTCAAAGTTGAGCAAGTGTTAAAAATTGAATGATATATTTGAAAAATGTGTAAAATTGGCTTTTAAATACATAAAACACATTTATTAAATCTTAATATTTTTTAGTCTTAAGTGTCACTTTTATTCAAGATGGAGTGTGACTAACGTAACCATCGAATAATTTATTATGGCTAATCTCAGTGATAATTACAATACTTTTTCAATTTTTTTTAACTTCTTATGTTGCATGATTTTTATTTATTTCATTATTACTTATTTTTTCATACTTTTTTCACTTCGGTATTTTTTTTTTCTTCGGCTAAGGTTGACATTTTATGGAATGATCCAATAATGTAACTGGCAGCTAATTTTTAGTTAAATTATGCTGTGAATTAATGCTTGAGCATATCAGTCGGTTTTATTATTAACATCAACTTAACTATAGAACATACTTTTCATATTCCAAATAACGTTTCAAATTATTTATTTACAATAAAAAAAAATTAGAAATGTCTTCTCTTCTGGTACTACCAGTACAATGAAAAAAACTTTATTTAGTGAAATTAATTTCATAATTAGACAGTAAGCAAAAATTTGTGTAACACAAAAATGTATTAAAATATATGGCGTATTATAGTATAATATTGCATGCATTTATCATGCATTCAATGCTAAAATTTCAATATGTGCATAAGCCGAAGCTTCGGTATTTGGCGCTTCGTAAAGCCATCTGTAATATAAAAAATATAAATTTCAGCATTCGCGAATGCAACTGCAGATACCACGTGAGAAACCCATCAGAAAACGTAGAACAAAGATTTCGCCAGAAGAGAGAATGTTTTTGCCAAAAGGCAGCCTTTCATTTCTGTTGGCGATATTTAAACACCTAATCAAATGCAGTTAAAAATGACGTACGACTCTCTTTTGTTAAAAGCTTTGAAATATATTCTCCCGTCCGTCTTAAACAAACACAGAGAAAGGAACGGGCAAATTAATATTTTTTTTTTACATAAAGGTTTCTCTTTTTATCCTCGGCAACGTTGATAAGAATCAGCAATTTTCAAACGAATTCATTCTTCGAAAATGGCGATAAGCATCGTTCGTTTTTTAGAAAGGGAGATGAATAATAATTTTTTTTTTTTTTAAATTCCATCCGTTAATAATTGCTTTGCCCTATTTTATTTTTTTTAAGTGTGTGATATTGTACTTTGAACAGATTGGATTTCAGTTTAATTTCATTTTGTAGAATTTATTGATGCACGAAACCAGATAAAGCACGTTCAATGGAAAACGTTTTATTAGCATCATGTGTGCAATATTTTTTAAACAGACCATAAGTTGAATGAAGAGAAAGTTTTGTCGAAAGACAGTAGTTAAAATCGAATATTTGTGAAAATATATTTTAAGTAATATAGTCAAAACTTGGTTTTTTAATCAATTAGCCTTGTTCATTATTAAAAGTGTTTTATGGTATTTTAGCTAAAACAGTATGCTACGTATGTTGTCAGGCCCTGATTCACGCATGGGCTATCTCGGCCCATACCCAGGAGGTTCCAAGGTTTAGGGCCCCAATTTATTTTTAAACTTACTTTATATGTTATACAATTTGCATTTATCAGGTTTTAAATATCTACTTATATTAAAAACTGAGTATCTTTCTAACTATCTTTCTATCTTTCTTTCTATCTTTCTTTCTATCTTTCTATGTCACGCTTATTTCTCCTGAACGCCAATGAACTGAAAGTCGAACCAGGTACCGATAGATAGGTAATTTTTCAGGCTTCATTAGTTTCAATCTATATGATTATACGATTTTAATTAGCGAAGATATCAATTAATAAGTAGTCAAGTTTAAAGCGATTAAGCCTAATAAATGATTAAACTTCCAAGACATTTTTTCTTACCGTTGCCATTTTGAATTAAAACGTTAATTAAATTATTGAACTATTTAAAATTCCAAGATATTTATTTCTTTCCGTTGCGATTTTAAGGCAGGAATTCAAGTGAAACACGGACGATCGCAACTCACCAATGCAATCGCAAATTCCAAAATTTGGATTCAAGTGAAACGAATTCACTTGAATTCGACTTACAGTAGCGGTTGCAATATGCGATCGCCTCGAAGCGACTGCAATGGTGTTTCACTTGAATTCGGCCCTAAATTAAAACGTTAATTAAATTGAACTTTTTAAAATGAAAGAGTGTTATTTTTTTCCATTGTCATTTTAAATACGTGTTATAACAAAGTTCTAACAATTGTTTTTATTCTAATTATTAATGACATATTTTTTCTCAGGTACCATTTTGAAAATGTGTTTTTAAATAAAATTGCAATTGCTGTTTTTAGAAGGGACTTTTTCTGGCTGCGATCCATAAGTAGTCAAATTTAAAGCGAATGTTTAATTAATAAGTAGTCAAATTTAAAGCGATTAAGCCTAATTAATGATTAAACTTCCAAGACATTTTTTCTTACCGTTGCCATTTTGAATTAAAACGTTAATTAAATTATTGAACTATTTAAAATTCCAAGATATTTATTTCTTTCCGTTGCGATTTTGAATTAAAACGTTAATTAAGTTGAACTTTTTAAAATGAAAGAGTGTTATTTTTTTCATTGTCATTTTGAATACGTGTTATAACAAAGTTCTAACAATTGTTTTTATTCTAATTATTAATGACATATTTTTTCTCAGGTACCATTTTGAAAATGTGTTTTTAAATAAAATTGCAATTGCTGTTATTAGAAGGGACTTTTTCTGGCTTCGATCCAAATATTAAAAGAACTTTTTCGTTTAGAATTTTGCAATTAATTTTACCGGAAGAAAGCGGTTTGGAAATAATTGTTTTTGGAAAGGAATTTTATTTGTAATTTAGGGAGAGTGCTAAGTATGCGCTACTTGACATCGTCTTTATTTTCGAGGAAGCATGTGCAAATAATTCGATTGATTCTTTGATGCAGGAAAGCTTTTTAGCGAGCCGCTTTAGCGGGGAGCAGTTTATTAAACTTTTCCTTGGTACTTTAAAGGCGAGCCGCCTTGGCGGCGAGTAGTGAATTGAAACTTTCCTCGTAAGGCGTTCCCTGTAAAGGCGAGCCGCCTTGACGGCGAGTAAACTGTTTAAACTTTCCTCATTTCTTTAAAGGCGAGCCGCCTTGGTGGCGAGTAGTTTTCTCAAACTGCCTTCACTACATTACAGCCCGTGCAACGCCGGGCTACGCAGCTAGTTCAATTACTAAAAACAAAATATATGTTATTTTCCTTTTTCTTCAGTTTTTGATTTATTTGCAGTATATCATTTATTAAAAATTCAATTTATTTCCATTGAAACATTTAATATAACATAGCATTTAAATCATATTGTATTTTGCGCAAATGAAGTAAATTTCCCAAGTAGCATCAACTCATCGGATTTTGCTCGGCCGATCATCGAACTCTTCGTAAACTGATCTCGTAACGCACGATGACATCGTTCCGATCAGTATCCGAGCAGTTTTCGATGAGTTACTTTTCATCGGAAAGCGATATCTTTCCGATCAACTTTCCCGATGAAAATAAGCCGAGCTATATTCCATTGGAAAACGATATCCTTCCGATCAAGTTTCCCGATGAAATTCATCGGTACGGGACTGTTCTGCTCGTAAATTGCTCCAAATCTCATCGTATTTCGAGCAAAACTCATCAGATTTTGCTGCTCGGATTCTGTTTGGCCGATGAGACATATTGGATCATCGGCCGATGAGAATTTCCTCGGGTTTCGATGAATGGCCGATCATCGGCCGATGAGATGATGCTGCTAGGGTTTGCATTTAAATTTAAAAAAAAAAGCACTTTTTGTTGTTTTCGAGGCAATAATGAGAGATAAGTGGTCCCGCATGAACTCTAGGTCCAGGGCCAGATTATGACTTTTGCGGGCCCTACTTCCTTGTGACAAGATCTTTAATGTGGAATGGTGAAAATTAAAAATGTTTTCAAACAGTTCATTCCTTAAAATTTAACTTAATTCTACAACTTTAGTGGAAGTTCTCATGACGTACAATAAGAAACGTTTAATACAGTTAGCAAAAAAAAAAATAATAATAATAATAAAATAAATAAGTAAATAAAGAATTTCTGCTTAACGCTTCTAAAACACTGATTTTGCTTACTGTTCAAACTTTTTCCAGAGATTTTATTTTTAAAGAAAGTTGATGTACACTCATGTTTTATTAATTTTTGCAATAAGTGTGTTTACGCATTTTTATTTTTAATTTAATATTATGGATATTTATCTACTTATATTAAAAACTGAGTATCTTTCTAACTATCTTTCTTTCGATCTTTCTATGTCACGCTTCTTTCTCCTGAACGCCAATGAACTGAAAGTCGAACCAGATACCGAAAGATAGATAATTTTTCAGGCTTCATTAGTTTAAATCTATATAATTAAACGATTTTAATTAACGAAGATGTCAATTAATAAGTAGTCAAATTTAAAGCAATTAAGCCTAATAAATGATTAAATATGAAATCCATTGTTGAAACGTGGTTGCTATGAAACAGTGATTACAATGATAATGAGAATTTTGAATAAAGGCTTAACTAAATCAAACACGAAACTCATAAGTGGGCCACTTACATAGTATTTTTACCCGACTACGGCAAAGCCTAAAGGAAGGGTTATGTTTTTATCAGTCTGGCTATGTTTGTGGTTAAGGATGTTCCACCGTAGCTCCTAAACTATTCATTCGATTTTGATGAATGAGGTGCCAATCGATTCGTTTTCGAGTCTCGAGTGTCATAGGCTACTTTTTATTAGAGTTTAATAAGAGGAAAGATCGATTATTCCTAGACAAGCACCGATTTTTACCGATATTTTCGGAGCTAAGTGTGTTCAACAATGAATTTCCAGTGCAAGGCTTTCCTAGATTTTATCATGAAATTAGTTCAAAGCAATATATATGTAGAAGATAGTTATTAAATATTTGTTTCAATTCCTTATTTTGCACATGCATTTTTCCAGTTAAACTTGAATTTCAAGGTTTTTGTTTTGACAACACTTGTTTCTCGTGACGTGAAAACTTGTATTTAAATAGGCAAAAGTTTCATTTTGAATTTCATGATTTTTGTACATTACATGAAATCTTGAAAGCTCGGAACCTTTGATGCGCTTTGACGAATGTTACATGTTTTATGGTGCCCTAAATCTCAAGAAGTAGACTAAAAGGTAATCTACATTTTTTCCCGACTACGGCAAAGCCTAAAGGAAGGGTTATGTTTTTATCAGTCTGGCTATGTTTGTGGTTAAGGATGTTCCACCGTAGCTCCTAAACTATTCATTCGATTTTGATGAATGAAGTGCCAATCGATTCGTTTTTGAGTCTCGAGTGTCATAGGTTACTTTTTACTAAAATTTAACAAGAGGAAAAATCGATTATTCCTAGACAAGCATCGATTTTAACCGATATTTTTGTATCTAAGTGCGTTTTAGTTCAAATTAGTTCAAACAAAAGTCTCAATCAACAATGAATTTACAGTGTAAGGCTGACATAGATTTTAGCATGAAATTAATTACCCAAATAACTTTTCATACTTTTTTGTTATGTACATTTAATTTTGTAATGTATATTCATTTGCTAATATAAAGTGGGGTAAAATAAAAAAGTTTTAAAAACCTGTAACCCGACTACAAAGAAGCTCTAAAAAGTAAGAAATAATAACAAGTTTAAAAAACTATAACTCGACTCCAAAAAAAAAAAAAAAAGCACTGAAAGGTAAGGAACAAGGTCGGTGCTATTTAATATCATCGTCTTATTAAATAAAACAAGACATTTGATATCTTAGCTATACCTGTTTATTTAGTTCTACGACTTGAACCCTCTGCAAGTTCCACATTAACAACATAATTCAATTCAAATGCTGTAGTCGTGCGTTGTCAACTACAGAAAAACAATTTGATAGAATAACATTATAACCTAATTTACCATTCTTGTATATATATATAGATCAAACTAATATGTTTGCTTGTGTATCAAGTTTAAATGCTTGCTTTCTGTAGTTGACAACGCACGACTACAGCATTTGAATTGAATTATGTTGTTAATGTGGAACTTGCAGAGGGTTCAAGTCGTAGAACTAAATAAACAGGTATAGCTAAGATATCAAACGTCTTGTTTTATTTAATAATACGATGATATTAAATAGCACCGACCTTGTTTCTTACCTTTCAGTGCTTTTTTTTTTTTTTTTTTGTAGTCGGGTTATAGTTTTTTAAACTTGTTATTATTATCACTATCTACTTGTAATATTTTGAAACATTCATTTGTTGAAAAGCCATCTACTTATATAAAAACTGAGTATCTATGTTTGCTTTTTTCTTTAAGCGAGCTGAACTTACTGAAACTTTCCTCACCATCTTGAAGGCGCGAAGCATCTCAATAATTCAAATGATTTTTTTATATAGGAAAAAAGTAAAGGCGTGAAGCGCCTGTTAGCGAGCCGCCTTGGTGGGGAGTAGTTTCTTGAAATTTTCCTCACTACTTTCAGAGCACGAAGTGCCCGTGCAACGCCGGACCACGTGCGTGGTATGTCTTGAAATCGAATGAACATTAAATTATATCAAATAATATAACTTCAGAATGAGGTAAAAGTTAGAGAAGGGGGACGTTATGCATCAACATGCCGCAGGAAGCTAATCTAGCTGCCCTGGCAGCTAGTTTATTTTTACTCTTTGAGACATTTTGCCCCAAACCAACCCGAAAACTTGCGAGCATCAAGTCAAAATTTCAGTTTTTCTACTAAGGAGGCCCAATAATCCAATATGTACATGATATTAAATGTATGAAGGCAGTTTCAATTTAAGTGACGTCTTCAATGGCGTTCAAAATAATCATAACTATGTAGTGACAAACATGTAGTACAATAACCCATTTAAAAATAATAATTCAATTGCTACAATTTAAATGCGAAAAGAAAAAAAATTAACTATAGTGAAAATATTTAATGCAGTCCATTAGTGAAAGCTTAAAAATATGGTGTACAATTTGTTAAAGCCGTTCACACAAGTTCTGTATGATGATTGTTAATCAGATGAGGAAAGTTGAAGCAATTACATCTATAACGTCAAGTTTTTAAAACTAAGCAATTTCGTGAAATTGAACAATTCAGTTTACGAAGTTGCGACATAACTTAAAAAAGCTTAAACAAGGATCAGCTCATTCTTAGGACAAACTGTATAAACTCATTAAGAAATAAAACATTTCGAAGGTGGAAGCACACTGCAAAAAATGAGCTGTTGTTTTTACAGTATAATACTCGCAGGTTCCAATTTAAAACTGCAAAATGCGCAATAATAAACTGCAAAACTAGCAATTTTACAGTTTTTTACTGTAAAGTTAGCAACTATACAGTTTATTGCCGTAAAATCTAGCCTTATCATACTGTAAAAGCAACAGTATAATACGGCCAGCAGAGGTTCCAGCTTAAAACTGTAAAATGAACGGTAATAAACTAAAATTAGCAATTTTACAGTTTAGTACTGCAAAATGAGAAATTTTACAGTTTGTTACTGAAAAATTAACAATTTTTAGTTTATTACTATAAAAGTAGCTGAATTATACTGTAAAAACAACATTCATTTTTTACAGTGTACCAGAATTTTATTTTTATAAAATCGTAAAAAGTAAAAATATTTTGGACAGTCCAATAACGATAGAGACGGACTTACAGATCTCTGAGCTCTGGGCGCAAAGCCGTTTGGAGGCCACCCATAGTCAGTAAGTTTAAAACACAATATCAAACTATATTTTAACCAACAGCAAATTCTAAATAAATAGACTGAAGTTTGTTTCTTCTTCTTTTTCTTTTTTGTATTTTAGAAGTACATCAAGTAAAAATTCGAAATTTAACCAAGTATAACTATGAAAAAAATATGTATTGTGATAATATTTCATTGATAAAGTTGTTGATGATCATGATGAAAATTAGGAAGAAAATAAGATGCATGTACTAAGTTTATATATTTTTTTCCGTATGTAATTTAGGGGTTCTTGGGCAAGTGCCTTGAATGCCCTCCCAAAAATCAGTCCCTGATTAAAGAAAATAACCTATGTGTTGGTAATTTACTTCCTTTTGTTTCCCAAGTTCATCTCGAAATTCATTCAATGACTTATTAGCACAAGGTATTTTTCAGACACCTAAACTCGAAGAATTCATTAAATAAGTCTCAAAACAAAAGAACGATTTCACAAAGTTTGGCGCTTTCTTCACCCGATTCATTGACTTTTCCTTCAACACGGATAACAACTCGCCAAGAACATTATCCAATACGAAATGTTATTAATTCCCTAAGTTTTTCAGAATATTCATGAATCGAGCACCACATGGTCACAGAAATTTCTTTATTTATTTCAAGGCACAAACACTTGCAAAACAATTTCCTAGCTTGCCGTGTAATTAATAATTCTTTAGGGATTAAGAATCCTGAACAGCTCTTTGCTTCTTAGACTAAAAACTACGCGCGGATCTTTATTTATTATGAAGATCAATAAAACCGCTTAATTATGTTAAATCTTTAAAAAAATGGTAACGGGTTAGTAACCATAATATGCTTTCGGCTTTTGTTCATCGATATTGCCTTAAAACAAAGGAATATAGAACAGCTGTTGCCAACTGCGAATGAGAAATATTATTAATTATGCTTGCCTATTGAAAGATACCATACAATGCCTTAACTTTTGAGATGCCTAACGAATTCTTATGCCAATCGATTTTTTTACAATCTATATTCATATCGGTGCGATTTAAGCTGTGGAGTCTTTTAATTTTAGTCCTAAACTCACGCAAAATTAGCTTTTCAAAGATTGGCAACGAAGCGTGATGTGAAGCCAGGTGTCGCTCGAGAGGCAAGGTTGAAAAAACGCTGTGTGACAAGACATGTCTGTGAACAAAGCTTATTTGACTCTTTGTCTTCTGGGGATAGGTAGGGAAGGATGAGAACAACAGCGACATTAGAACTCCTCTTTGATGCTGTCCCCAACCCGTCCTTGATAAGTTAATGAAATTTTGCACGGGGAAGATGTCAATCCTAAAAGAAAAGGGGTTATTATCCTGCAATATCCTTTGTTCCAAATGCCAGGGATCTTCTAAAAATAAAATTATCGGCTGGATATTCAGCTATTTTTAGTTATCTTTTGTGACACATAATGGTCAAATTTACACATTTTAGTAAACCATAACCCAAAACAACACCAGTTTCTTTTTGGTCCACCCTTAGAAGTAGAACGCCCACTTTCGAGGATTCTTCAATCCTTTAAGACAAATTTTGTTTTATTTCCTGAACAGAAACTCCAGATAAAGCCTCAAATTTTTTTTGACAAATTTGAACTATCCCCCTCAATCCAATGGCAGATTTATCATGTCGCAACTGTCGCAAGGGAGGGGCCATCTCGACATAAGGACCTCGAAAACGTTTCCATATTTCACTGAATTCTATTCCTGTTCAAAGGGTGCTGAAAAAAATGCGTTGCAACGGGCTCCCAAACCTTTAGATACGTCACTGCCTCAATCAAATAGATTCGTCTTAATTGGACACTTTCCAATTCCACTGCAACTGTAGGAAGGTCTAAGAGAATCCATCCTCCTAGGGGCAGACAGTAATCGGAACTAACATTTTCAGTTTAGAAATCCGTCAAACAACCGTATGGCAACCCAGTAAAAAGATGCGTTCCCCAAATATATTTTATAGCAGTCAAGAGGTAGAGTATTCTCCTAGTAAACAAGTGGTTGCGAGTTCGAGCCCCGCATTGCCCATGGATGTTATTTCATCCTCTCTGTGCCATAAATATGTCCTGTGTTTGTCAGAAGGCAAAGCACATAGTACGCAGTTGAAGCTGATGGCTTCTGAATAATTATAATAAAAAAGGTTTTATAGCAACAACCGCACTGATTGGGATTACGAGTTGAAGGAGACTCTATATCGTTCTTTTGCTGTAAGTCAAAAGCGAAAGCATTAATTAGAAATCATATTTTTACTTCCAAAGATAGATTGTAAGTAATGAATGTTTTTTCAAAAAACTGCGAATAGTCAAATGATCAGAAGTTATGGCAAAATCTAGAAGTTACTCTCAGTATTTTTCGTGACGATGAAAAATTAGAATTTTATTGATTTTATAGAATCGGAAGATTAAAAACTAAATAAATCTATATATATAAAAGAAAGTCGTGTTAGTTACACTACTTATAACTCAAGAACGGCTGTACAGATATGGCTAAAAATTGGTGGGTAGGTAGCTTAGAGCCAGGAGACGGACATAGGCTATAATTTATGTGTGTCAGTTACATAAATAGAAAAACTGTCTTATTGACTAAGCCTTTTTACTACGCCTTTTTTGACACCTCCATGGCTGAGCGACATAAAGCACACGTTCTGGCAGCTTCCGGTGCGCAGTAAACAGGTTGTAAGTTAGCGGTGCGTTGAGTGTTATTTGACTTTTTTGTGAAATCTATATATATAAAAGAAAGTCGTGTTAGTTACACTACTTATAACTCAAGAACGGCTGTACCGATATGGCTAAAAATTGGTGGGTAGGTAGCTTAGAGCCAGGAGACGGACATAGGCTATAATTTATGTGTGTCAGTTACATAAATAGAAAAACTGTCTTATTGACTAAGCCTTTTTACTACGCCTTTTTTGACACCTCCATGGCTGAGCGACATAAAGCACACGTTCTGGCAGCTTCCGGTGCGCAGCAAACAGGTTGTAAGTTAGCGGTGCGTTGAGTGTTATTTGACTTTTTTGTGAAGTAAATTATAAACAAACGCGTTATTTCCTGTAAAACTATATGTGATAAGCTGTCAGAAACGATTGTCACTTTAGAGTTTTTACGCTTCTGAGGCTGAGAGGTAGAGAGCGCTTCGTGGGATAGCTCCTGCACTGCAGTTAAAGAGGTTGTTCTTCTCACTACTATTCTATCTTCTATCTATATATATATAAAAGAAAGTCGTGTTAGTTACACTACTTATAACTCAAGAACGGCTGTACCGATATGGCTAAAAATTGGTGGGTAGGTAGCTTAGAGCCAGGAGACGGACATAGGCTATAATTTATGTGTGTCAGTTACATAAATAGAAAAACTGTCTTATTGACTAAGCCTTTTTACTACGCCTTTTTTGACACCTCCATGGCTGAGCGACATAAAGCACACGTTCTGGCAGCTACCGGTGCGCAGTAAACAGGTTGTAAGTTAGCGGTGCGTTGAGTGTTATTTGACTTTTTCGTGAAATAAATTATAAACAAACACGTTACTTCCCTTGACATTTATATGTGATAAGCTGTCAGAAACGATTGCTCATTCCTAGGATCCCGATAATCCCAACCGATATGCCGTTTGAATTTAAAAGACTTCAATTTCCGATCCGTCTTGCATTTGTCATGACCTTTAACAAATCACAAGGCCAATCCTTAAAAGTTTGTGGTTTTGAATCTAGAATATCACCGTTTCTCCCATGGTCAATTATATGTGGCATGTTTACGGGTCGGAAGACCATCTGTGTTGTTTCTTTTTGCGCCTGATAATAAAACAAAAAATGTTGTGCAACACAAGGTACTTTAGTGAAGAGCAACCTATGTACTAAAATACAGAAACAATAATGAATGATTAATGTAAGTACTTAATTTTTTTTTTGTATTTTCTAATAATAAAAAACTTAATAAATTCAAAAATTTTCTTATTTATTGCCTTTAAGGCGGAACAGAGTTCGCCGGGTCAGCTAGTAAATAAATAAAAAAGGTCCTCAGCAAAACAAGATAGAAAATTCTTAAATTCTTGGGAGAGGTAGGTGGAACGCTAAATGAAATTTTCATGCAAATAGTAACAGATTCTAAGTTATGAAATGAACAGACTTTTAAAAAAATGAAAACTAAAAAAAGTAAAGTCTTAATTTCATTAGAAACAATTTTTAGCTTCCTATCAGTTCATTAGAAATAAAATAAAATTTAAGAAAGCAGCAATAAAATGCACGATATTGTAAAGTTATTACAATTTAAGCAGATTTGAATATTATGTTAATATTAAAAAGGACTATGAGAAAAGTAAAATGAGAACTTCTATACTAACATTTTATTTCTGTCAAAATTAGGCTGTATGAAAAAAATATTTCTGATAGTGTTATAGAATTTTTACAAGTTCTATAAAATTGGAAATTAAGAAAACATTTAAAAATTACAAAACTAAATTCACCAGCTGAAAACAATATCCGAAAATCTTTACTCGCAAATGATAAAGAGAAAAGTTGAAAAATTAAATTTTAACTTAAGCGGTAATTTAGAGCCGATACAAATAACAACATTTAAAGCAAGAAAAGGTAGTGTGGATGAATGAAATTGTATGTAATAAAAACAATGGCAGTGCTAAAAATAAAATACCATAAGAAATTAAGCAGGAGAAAATTTAAGAATAAAGTAAAATGGATTTTTAAAAGTTAAATTTTACAGATTATACTCAATGGATTAGTTACTCAAAATTGGAAACTAAAGAAATTAATAAAAATACAATTTAAGAAACGTAAAACATATTTTGAATGCAAACAATACTTAAATTTACCACTTGCTAGTGTCAATATTCTCTTATGCATATTTTCATTAAATATCAATATGTTTTTCTCTTAACACGTTCGCTTCCGCTCACGTGACAGCGCATGATGTTTACAAAGTTTCTCCTCTTCAATCAGTATGGTTTAACAGGTGCTTCCTGAGAGATGATGGCAAAGGGGCAATTTATCAGCAGCAAACGTGTTAAAAATTGCATTTGAAGAATTATTATGTAATAATAATAATTATTATTATTATTATAACTATAAATTTAAAGATAAGTATCCAAATCTTGGAGCTAATTGATTTATAAATAAGCAAGATGCTAAATCATGAACCTTTGAGTGATTCCATTTGGCACAGTTGATAACATTCAATCGTTCATCGAAAAAATGACCAAAATTGTTCTTAAAGTTTTGTTAATCACGTAAGCGCAAATCCAACAACGTAACATTTTTACAAGTCACATAAGTAACATTGAATAGTAATCTGCATTATTATAATTGACATTTAATTATTAAATAATAATACAGCACCGTTAAAACTTCAAGGCATATCAGAAAAAAGAGACAGCCGCTTTTTTAAATTGCAAAAATTATCGAATTCCAAAACCTCGGGAAGGGATCGGTAAGCACTTCTATTGTCTTAGGGGTATCTGCAGCATATCGCCTGGTTATTCAATCCGAATGGCTCCTCGGGGATTTCTAGATTGAATCTGCTTCTAAAAGGGTTATAGTCAGTCGCAGCAGCGTGTTTTAAGTAATGAAAAGCAAAGTTATAAAACCCTTTCGCACTCTGCTCTTGATGATTCACTGAATGCGTCTTTTGTTTGGATTCAATACGTTCGTAATTTTGGAGAAAGCAAAGGGGATAAGCGCATTCCGTCCGTTTTCTGAAGATTTTTAAGTGTTTCGGGGCATTTAAATGACTTCATTTGGTTACTGGGAGTTCTCGGGCGGAGATGTGTTGTTTCTAACCTGATGAGAAGAAAAGCAAGGTTTTAAATATCGATCCATTAAATGATTTTATATTCACTCGTTGATACAATAAGAATTTTTAAATTTCAGATTTCATATAGTGTATACCGACCAGTGAATGAACACTTCCAGTAAATGAACACCTCGTATTTTTCCTAAAATATAAGGTTTTGAAGCATTTTTCTTAGATGAATTAGCAGAACTAACTCCTTTCTACACATTTACCGAAAGAAAATGACTAGAAAATGTCGCATTTGTTCCCTGGTAGGGTTGTTCATTCACTGGGTCTGAGTACTTTTTTTCGTTTTAACCTCCCATAAAACCTGACGCAGAACCATAAAAGCTCTCCCAACTTTAAAAAAAAAAAAAAAAAAAACTGCGTGTATCATCTGAAGTGTTTTTACTGTCATGCGGCAAATACTACTATTTTTTCCGACGCTATGAATTTTCGAAGTTGAAAATTCGCTTAAGTTTTCATTCACTGCGGTCTATCTACCTTATAATACGGAAATAAGTATATTTTTTAATTGTTTGAATCTATTGTTGAAAATAGCAATTGCCTCAAGTAGCTCTGAAGCTGTGGAATACTGTGGAAAATACTGAAACACTGCTTGACAATACGTACTGTAAAAACTGATGCAGCTTTTGTTAATACAAGAAAAGAAAGCTGGAAAATGCGTCGAAGCAGGTGTTTCGCCCAGTTTTTTTTTTTTTTTTTACCAGTTTGACCTCAAAAAATAATAATAATAATAATGATGATCCACATAAATTTAACAAAGAATATGTATGTATATATGTTTATATATATGTGTGTGTACCTTATACAAATCCACAGTTTACGTCGGATCTGGACGAAATTTGGGAGGGAGGTTCTTAGGCACCCGGGAAGGATCATAGGGTGGTTTTTGAGCGGGAAAAAGTACTGATCCGTTCGAATTTCGAATAAAGGACTTCAAAATGGCTCTATCTAGCCAAATACTTACCGGATCTTCTCGATCTTGGTCTCATTCGAAAGAACGCAAAAAGTACCTGCTAGGAAAGTTTCCTTCAAGGTTTTCAAAACCACTAACCGCTATCTCCACCCTGAAAAAAGATATGAGCATTTGAAAATTTGGAAATATCCATTTTAAATTGGATTTATAAAAATCGTCTGCACGAGCGTGAAAGAAATTAAATAGCGTGAAATAAATTATTGATAACAAAAAGGTGTTGCCATTTTGTTCTTGAACATAAACAAATAAAATTCTTGCTTTTTATTTTTCCTGTAGCGGGGATTTAAAACTTTTTTGGCGATTGATTCATTTTTCGTACTGCGCAAAATGTCGACTTTAATCTAATCGGGACTTTTATAGACACGCGTTACTTGACATAAATTTTATTCTCAAGGTATACCGGGCAGAGCCGGGCCACGCAGCTAGTAATAAAATAAACATATAAAATAAAAAACACACAGCATGTCTTAGCAAAACTTTACCAAACCTTCTACAGATTTAAACTCAAAAGTATGAGAAATCAAGGAAATCAGATAGCTCTATATAAACAACCACGAATAATCTGAATGACTCCTATTCAGTGAACTGAACCAACAGGAGTATTTTAACACTTTCTCCAAAATTCGAGTCGCTACTTAACACATATACAGTGTGAAGTTTCATCCCAGTCCATTCGCGCCAAACAAAAGCTATAAATTATTTGCCCCCAAAGCCCCCGTTTTCGTTAATAGAAACGGTGGCCAAACAACGAGAGCGACATCTGGTGCCACCTTCGTCCGAAATCTGGTCGTGGTTTAATCGGCTTATGAAAAGAAGTAAAGCTAGACAGGACTCTTTCTAAACTCCCGCCTGATTTAGCCGGCACGCTTCTGACGCGTGACCAAAGAGGATGACGTCAGATGGGACTGTCCCATGGTATTTAGGCAGAAAACCGTCTTGGAGGTTGCTGGATTTTGCATAATAAAAGTTTATTGGTGATTGATTTTTTTTTTTTAAATTATAAATCCAGTTTCTTTTGTATGTTACTATTTGCAAAAAATGAAAATAGCTTTTAAAAATTAAAATACAGTAAACTCGAATATCCGCGAGGGTCTCGGGAAAGAAACGAACACAATTAACTGATTTTTTTTTGAAGAAGCACAAATTTTATTTATTTATTTATTTATTTCTTTTACATTTCTTACAGAAGAGTACGGTGTACTTCATCCAATAAATCATTTTACTTGGGCGTTTTCGTAAGCACCACTTCTTCATAGATTTTTTATGCTTGAGAGCATCAAATACAAATAATTTTTTATGCTGTGCCTGTCGTCGCTGTTCGCACTTATCCTGTTTTAAGTGTAATGCAATTATTTTTAAGAAAAAGACATTTTTTATCTTCTTTATCCCTTATTTTATGCTTTTTTCGGATTATCCGCAATTTTAGTTAGCCGCGACACTAGTGCTATCCGATTCTGCGGATAATAGGGAGTGCACTGCATATTTGCTTACAATTTTTTTTTCTCCAGCAACGGATTTAAACAATTCTGATCGTTACGAAATGAAGTTCATGCTTCTTGTACGCACATGATATTCATAATCATCATTCGAATTAGCAATGGCGGATTCAGGGGGTGGTCAACAGGGTCAACTGACCCTCCTGTGATGAGAAACACATTTTATCAGTTTCGCCACCATTATCAATCTTGCTCTCATTGAAACAAGAAATTTATCCATACATTATGTATTAAAAATGTTAAATTTTAGTTTAGAATTTTATTAATAAGAATTTCATAGTGCCAATATTGATTACATATAGACAATTTATAAATTGCAAATTTATATTTTTCCTGGCGGTAAATTTTTACCAAATTAAATGAATGGTTAATTCAACAGGATGCTATAAAAATATTACTTGCTGTGTAATATTATATGATCTTTTAAAGAAGGTTTAAATTTTGCTTGCTTCGTTTTCCCTCTACTTATCTGATAAGGTATAACAGTAGCGCAATACCCCTCCCCCTTTATAAAAATTTCTGGATCCGCCTCTGTGAATTAGGTATTAATTATTGAAATATGTAAACTTAGTTCATATCTGTTCAAGGTTCATGAAAGTCATTTCAGTTAAATTTAAATTAATGTACCTTTAAAAAATTATGCACTTCATATACTATTGGTATGATTTATATTTAAATTTTAAATCTGGCTGCATTCCTGAAGGAGAGAATAATACAAAACTTGCAATAACAGTTATAAAGTGTCAAAAGGCTAATTTTCGCAGTTCCTAAAATTTCAATTCTTTCCATGTTGCAAGTAAAAAATTCGTTTACGGAATGTCGATTAAATTTCAAATGCATACCCAAATGAGTTTTTAAAATAACGCAAGCACTTCACTTCTCTTCACTCCTCTGTTCCTAGTTCCTATCACTACACTTGGTTTGACAGGTTGGATGGGAGCTTGATCCAGTGATCTGTTTTTAATCTAGACCAGTAGCAGAGCAAACACCTGGTCCAGTACCTCCAGAGACATTGATTCACTTGGAGGACTTTGCGACCACTGCCCATATTACCGTATCCCAGCCACCATAATGAATACGCTGGATCTTTGAACGGCTAGGATCGAACCCGGGACCATCCGGTTACGGAATAATGCCAGCAGCAACAACACTGAAATATTAATTAGTTTGCAGGTCTCTTAATGTTTTATTTCTCAGATTTGATTTTAAAAGAGAATTAGCACCTTGTCATTATATCTGTAATACAGTTATGTCAGCAGTGACAATATCATTTATTTCGCATACAAAGATGCCATAGTAGCATTCGTTCTGAAAGAGAGAAGAGGAGAGTCACATTCAGAGGAAGAAAGTGATTTTCATAACTTTCCGATCCCAAGAGATCAGCCAATGAGCGTCCTTATTTCTGTCATGAGAGCTCAATCCAGAACTTTTCTCCAAAGAAAGAGGTAAAAATAAAATAAAATAAAATATAAAAAAAAATTATTTTCTGGAAGCGGTGGAAATCCTCAGCTTGTCGCGTACTCCCGAAACTGAAGAAGAGAAGAAAGAAAACACCTCCACTCTATTTTCTCTGACGCTTTCGAACACGCATTGTCCGATCTTCTTCAGCAATGACAATTGACGCCTGTGCTCCGCCATTGTTGAGATTTTGGGAACTCTGTTATTGTAGTTGCATATACAGCAGAAGACTGGGATGAAAATACTTTTTCCTGTCTCATTTATTTCATTTCATTTCGATTTCTTTTTACGTCTTTTCTCCTCATTGATTCTCCCCTGAGTAGCTAAATAAGAGAGGCTCCTCCGGGATTTTTTTTCTCCCTTCCTAATCCGCGTTTTCTTCCAGATTGTTTAGATTTATTTCTTTCCATTTTCAACACTCAGATACACAGAAATCACAAGCTGACAATATTTAAGTTTCAATCTTTGCCTGGGGGTTCGTCAGTTTTTATTTTCGAGAGGACTTTCAACTCGCGTATCGGTTTGTTGTAGTCGAAGAGGTTTTAATTCATTTCAGGGTGATAACGAGTAAGTACTATGTCTCAGAATACATGAAAGACATTCGACATAAAACTGTTAAAAGAAAATTTTCCTTCTAAAACTCGTGAAAACAAAATCATTACCCTAGTTTGTTTCAAATAACTGCAGTAAGCTTCATGCAAGTCCCAATCAAGCTAATGTAATTTCGTGCACTTTTAAAAAATTTTACTGAAATTTTACGGTAAAAGTTACTGGCATCCATGTTGCCAGTAACTTTTGCCGTAAAATATTTTTTTTACTGTAAAATGTTACGGAAGAGAAAACGAGAATTAAAAAGCGAGAGATACGAACGACAAGGATCGAACCCGGGATATAATTTTTTCACACTGCTTTACTATCCACGGTACCAGATGAGACACAACAGGAGGGCGAAAATAGGGTGTCATCTGCATCTCACAGTAAGTCACGTGGTGATCAATTGGCGCTGCAATCGCAATTTTTTATCGGTACAATTTACTGTAAAAAATTTCTGTACAGTAACGCTACATTTTGCAGTGACATTTACCATAAAAGCTTCCTGAATTTTTAACAGTGTGGTAATAGAAAAAGTTGGTGCGCTCTAACTGTTAAAATGTAATATTTAAATATCAAACTCACGTCAGTTTTCTAATTTCTATATTGTTTACGCTAAAATTATGGTGCCCAGGCTCAAAGACTGTGAGTTAATCCCGCCCTTGCTTCATGCAGGATAGTTCTAACATTCTGGCAGACTCGGTAAAAATTTCTTCTTTGACAATTTCAGTGATGATCAAATGATAGGAGGAAGCCGTAAGACGATGAAGTTTCTCATGCTTCAATATTTTACCAAAATTTTATTGTATAGTTATTTAAATTTGCTTTTGCATCAACTCTGTCTCGTCACATTGGGAGATTTTGAAGATACCATCGACAGCAGATTGAATTTATACGGCGCAGAGAGGTGCTTTGGTTCCCGTGAGTTGCTCAAGGTAACATTGAAGCCCAGTTTAAATGAAATTTACACTGTTAAAAAAAACCTGAATTTTCAAGAAGATTTTTACTGATTTTAACAGTAAATTTCCGTTTTCGTTTCAAAACAGAACTTTTCCTTGAAAAAACGGAACTATTCCGTGAATTACCAAGTTGGAGAAACAAAAAACGGAATTTACCCGGTTTTGTGGTTGAAATCTAACCGAACGAGAGAGTTAAAGACAGTCTGAAGAGACTTGGCGCGTGCGCAGAAACGAAAAGAGGACATCTGTGTCTCGTCGTTTGGATAGCTACTTTACAAAAAACATCACAGTCGAATGTTATTTAATCGTATTCCTCAGGACGTTATTATGTGTGCCATTTTGTTTCAATTTGAAAATGCTTCGTCGAAGAGCGTTGACTATTGTTATAGCATTCGAAGAAGAATTATTCCAGGATTCTGCATAGTTAATCAAATTGACTGGAAAAATAATTTGGATCTTTTCATGTGTTATTCGGTATCCAGCATTTCCTAGCTCAACATTTTTAAGAAGACTTCGTTTATCGCAATGGATAGAATCAAAATGGGCAACAAAAGGGCGTGTTAGTATATTTTAAAATCTACTCGCTCTATTGTTGCCTTTTTTGAGCAACAAAAATTGAAAATTTTTATTTAAGAGGTAAGAATTTTTATTTTTGTTACTGCTATTTTTATTTTAATCTGAGTTCAGACTTAACAGTTAGTTATTTCATGATGTAAACCAATTGTGCATTTTAGTAGTTGCATGTATAAACTTACTGGTGCTGAGGGTTAGTAAAATTTAGTGAAATGATTTTTGTAATTTTATATCAAGATTTAAAAGCTTAGTTTCAAAACTTAGCTTTTTTACTTTATGACTTTACTTCGTTAATGTGACGAAATTAATGTTGTCAAAACTACGAAAATGATTGTCAATTTGACGATACTAGGATAAAGAAATATTTCGCTACATTTGACGAAATTCATCCCCAAAAAATTACGAAATGTTCGCTCGGGGTATATTCTTGGAAGTGATTTCATCAAAAACAAAGAAAATTCGTTAATTTTGAGAGTGCATTTCTGAAAGTGTTGATCACTATGAACACCATAACGTAAATATATATGAAAATAGAGGAAATCAGTAACAATACAGGATTTTTTTTTTAAGGAACCACGAATGTTTCAAATTCAGAAAGGAAAAAAAAAAACTTTCGGAAGAACTTAATTTTTATTCAAACATTAGAGAAAATATTTTTAAAAGAATGCACCTTGTTAATACTTTTTAATTTTTTGAAGTTATGCGCTCAGAAATACTATGCATTGATCATTCCATCTTCAAAATATTTGAGTATTTTATGCGAGATTGATGTAATCTTTTCAAAAAAATCATGTTATTTTAATGAACTAAAATTTTTAATGAAAAAAAAAGCCAATTCTTGTATTGCTTTAGTATTTTTTTTTAAAGGCAAGATGTTTAAAAGTTTGAAGTATATGAGCGGATATTTTCAAACTTTTTCTAAAAAACAAAATTCGTAAGAGTTTTAAGTTTACATTTTTGCTCATCATTTTGTCTTATATATATATAATTTTCCGGTGAGCTAGTTTACGCTCCTTTTTTAATTGCTCTATTTTTCTGTTTCTCATTTTCCCATATTTTTATCACCCACATTTTTACATTATAGGCTTATACCTATATTACGCTTATACTTATATATGCAAGATGGAAAATTGAAATTTTGCAAAATAAACAAGCGCTTTTATAGCTGCTTAATATTAATAGCAAATAATATATGAAAGTTTAATAAATTAGTCCTTTAAGTGGCGCAAAATGTGTAGATTGGAAAAAACAACAAATGAACAAATTGAAATTTTAAGAAACTTTAGAGAAACATTTGAAAATTTACGAAACAATATAAACATATAAAAAGAACAAACGAAAAAGATAAGGCAGCACATTACCCATGTTTGTTCTTTTTATATGTTTATATTGTTTCGCAAATTTTCAAATGTTTCTTAAAATTTCAATTTGTGCATTTGTTGTTCTACACAATCTACGCATTTTGCGACACTTAAAGGACTAATTTATTGAACTTCCATAGATAATTTGCTATTGATATTAAGCTGCTATAAAAGTGCTTGTTAATTTGCAAAATTTAAATAACTTTCCATCTTGCATGTATACATATAAGTCAAAGCGTATAGGTATAAGCCTATAACGTATAAGCGGGGATAATAAGAACCGAAGAAATGAAGAGCGGAGAATTACGAAACGAAAAAATGCCTAAAGGAAAAATGACGAACGCTCCGTTCGTCATTTTTCCGTAAAATCACGGAAATATAATTAACGAAACGGAAACACTCCGGCAACTCAGCTGCCGTATATTTTTTCGTTATTTTCAGGAAATTTTTTTAACAGTGTATAACGTGTATATTTATTTACATTATCAATTAATATATTATGATAATTATCTTTTCATAGCCCTGCAGTTTTATAATAGTTGTTCTCTTTGATTCTTTGATGTCTTAAACGTTTCCTCTTAATGTCAACAAAGATGAATTATTGTAAAATTATGTGAACATGAGTTACATCTGTAAGAGAAAATATAATGATATAAAACTGGGAACTGAACAGAAGCCAAGATTTGTCTCTAACGCTAAGCATGGTTTACTTAGCTCTTTTAAAATCAGAATAAATTAACTGTAACTTTCTTGAGATGTTTAATTAGTCGTCATTCTTTCGCAGACATTTTGATAAAAAGCGATTATTTAAAGTTAATTATGTTACTTCTTCTAAAATTATTACTGTTACTTTGATTCAAACAGTGCTTTGAAAGATAATTTCTAGTTTTGTTTAACGCCTTTATAGCTGAATCTTAATCTTTGATGAACACTGAGCTTTTATGCATGAACCGTTGAAAGCTACCATCATTATTTATTATTTTATCTTGTTCATTTTTTTCATCTTTGAATCTACAATTTGAATACTTTCATCTGTGTCATTATGCTCATTTACGTTAGATTCTTTCCGTCCTCTTACTTTTGGATAAACTGCATCTATAAATTGCAACTGGTTTCATTTCAAAAAGTTTGAAGTTTTCAGTTTTGAAAGCTATACATTTTAAAACATGTATCACGTTTATTTAGGCGTTTTGAAGGTTTTTTTTTCCCGATTTTTAATTTAGCTTGTTTCTTTTATATAGAACCATCCAGCCTTTTTTTCATTCATTTTCATTTGTCCCCAAGACTTAATGTAATTAACTAAAAACATTTCTGTAAAATAGATTACTAACGTAAAAGTAAAACCACGCGTCAACCACTAAAGAAATCACAATTAAATAATTCTTAGTATGCCACTTAAAACAAACCTTAGTCAACTTCCATCTTGTTACGACATATTGCATTGCCAAGTGTTAATGACACGTTTTTCATCAATCAACACCAGCTTTTTGTCTTCACACTTATTGTTTCATTCTATTACCATGCTTGATAAATAACTCATTTTCTTAAGATGCATGAAAGTAAACATTTATAAATAGCAAGAAAATGACATTGCTATGAAAAATGACAGAATATACTCATAATTTACTTTCAAGAATGAAATGAAAAAAAAAAAAGTGTGGTTTCAGCAAAATTTGCCACTCCAGGCAGCTGCCTACTGTATATTGAGAAATTTGGCCTTACGGCAATTCCATATTAAGGAACACATTAATTTTTGCATAAAACACTCTACAAAAACCCAAATATACTTATCCTCGTTTTTTCGCATGAGCTTAGTGAAGAACATTAGCTCAACTTCTGTATGAAGCGATTAAAGTTTAAAGATTTCCAGAAACAATATTTAATGCACTTTTTTGATTTGGTGATGGACGAATCTTATGATATACGTACGTTATTTATAGCCAAAGTATGTAGATTATTTTTTCTGTAAATTCTCATAATTTAGTTGCATTATATAGAATTAGCAATGTGCTTTTCTGTAACAATGGATACTTCCGTTATTCCGATAAATTATGGGCGCGTTACAGTCTCTGGTATAGTGGTAGCTGAAAGAGGTATAACAAACCAATGCCGTAACTTAAAACCTGCTCTTAAAATTAGTGAAATAAAGTAATAATCCATCATGTTTATGAGGTTTATTTTCTTTTGCATTCTTTTCAAATTGCATATGCCACAAACTGTCTGAAACCTACATTTGACCACAAAAGAAAAACGTGGAACAAAATGTTTTACCTCTTTCGGTAGTTCCTTAAAAATAAAAGTAGCTATCAGAGGCACTACGAACTTAGATTTTTGGGAGGCCGGAAGTTCTCAGTTTGCCGAATGGAACTCCAAATTGTGTTGAATGAAAAAATGCGGGTATGTACACAAATACATCAAAGAAAAACCTTAGTGGAGCATTTAAAAATAGAAATTAAGTCTTCAAATTTGCCGAATCGTCAGACAAAATTTGCCGAATAAGGACTTTTTGAGAGGTCACAATGACCTCCCATGACCTCCCATCGACCCTCGGTTGCCATATTCAAGTTTTAGTACTAGTGAAATTGTCTTTAACCATGTATGCAAGCTATTTTTTACAGATGTATTTTATTTTCAATGCATGTAAGTTTCCATGAGGGGGAGGGAAACCTTGTCAGTGCCCCTTGCATACACCATTACTGACTCAGATTGTCATTACTTCAACCTGCTATCTGAATCTTTCTTGTACAAAGATTACTTTGCACAAGAGTTACTTACTCAAGATTACTCAGTTTGGAACGTCGCCTGAGAAATATAATATCAACAGTTGCCTCATAAAAGCAATCATTCTTAAAGAATCTATCGCGAAAATTGTAGCATCCTTTCCTCCGATGCTAAAAAATGAATAAGTAAAGCACACAGGAGGGTGTTTTGAAGAGTTCCACGCTGTGCATGCCTCCAAAAACAGGGCGCGAAAAACGCCGCTTTTATAATCTCTGGAGCAAAAAGAAATGGAAACACACGTCAATGCAGAATAAATAAAACGCTCGCTGGGAAATGGTTGCGACTAATGTTACAAGCAATCTGAACAATTGACGGAACTTGGGGGAGGAAAATTTGCGCTGTCTTACCCTTTTTGTGCATCCAAACTTGGAACATTTTCATATTTCTTTTTCATTATCATCGAGAGGATTTAGAGTTCTTCATTTGAGCTCCACTGTCGTTGCCATTTTCTTTTTTATTCTACGAAAGAAGAAGAGAAAAAAATATTTTCAGTGATTAGAAAAACTTCGACCGTCGCTGTGTAAGCGGCTTTATGCTTATTCGGAACACCATTTTTCGGTAACAGTTTAAAATGAACTAAATAATGGCTGTTTTCTTTGCCTTTGGTAGTTTTCCTATTATAAAATGATCGAGTTCGAATGGGTTTGATTGAGTACGGGGAAAAATCGTTTAATGACATTCGTTTTCGTTTAAGAGTTCATTTTTCATGGAAATTGAAGGGCTTAATAATGTTGCGCATTATGAAACAAAATACTTGACGAGCAAGTTCGAAATGAAATGGAAAATAATGAAGATTTCGCAGTGCAATTTAATGGTCGTCGGAGTTAAGTCCGTGATAATAAAGATTTTATTTTCAGTGACGAATCGAGATTTTGAAGCTACAATATCAAAATGCCGGATTTAATTAAAATGTGGTCCACGTTTATGAATGTTTTCAATGAGTTTTTTTTTTCAAATAACAAGGAAATATGATTTGTTTCAAAATTAAACAATGCAAACTTCTACTCAGCTTGGTATTTTTTGGTTTTAATGCACCTTGACATAAGTTCTTAATCCAATTAAAATTTCATTCATTATTAATACGCTCTTAATGAGATTTTTACTTCAAAACAACAACGATGATTTTCACTCACATTACTGACTTTTTTCCGTCTCCTTTATAAAGCGTTTCATGTATATTTTCCTAATTTTATTACCTTAAAAAAAAAAAAAAAAAAAAAAACGCTCATATAATGAGAATTTTTTTTCCCCCTTTCTTATATTACAGCACGATAATCATTTTGTTAGGCAACAACAGCAGCATAAGAAATCGTTGTTTTTTTTCTTTCCTTTTTTCTTAAAGGTATGAAAAAACTTCTTGTGCGTTTTGATCTTGAAGCATGTCATGTAATGAAAAATTTTATTTACAATGCCATTTTGTATCTAAGAAAGTTTTTTTTTTTCTACATCAGATTAAAGAGCATTTTACGTTGTATCAAGAGTAAAATTTTCTCAAAACTAAATGCAATTTTTAATTGTATCAACATTTTTGTCTTCTTTTCTTTTAATATTACAACGAGAACTTGTGATTAAAAGCAAGGCTATTTTAAACAAGTTCAGTAATAAGATGGGATAAGATTTTGGGACTGTTCCGTTGAAGGTATGTCACTTGGTTAGCGGACTTGATTATTTTCTTGGCGACGATAGAAAAATTGCTTAAAGCGATAGGCAATATTTGCAATTGTATTCCAACCCTATAATTTAGAAGCCGAAATTGTTGAGTGTCACCAACAAAATTTTTAATTTGCCCCTCCCCCCCCAACCGCGATAAATAAATTAAAACCCCCAAAAATAAAAATGTGCAAAGTGACTTAAGTGCCTTTAAAAGAAAAGTGCACCGGATTTTACATAAAATTTAATACACACAATATGTATTTTCATTCAATCCGATAACATCTAATTTTTGTTTTAGAAACGTGCGATTTTTTTTTTTTTTTTTTTTGTTTCACGTATGTAGGGAAAATAACATATTTAGTAACTTTCAGAAAGATCTTGTCCCCATCTCCTTTGTGAAAACTATCTTGCAGGCGCAAATGCTCACCTTTTCAACAAAACAAACCAAACCTTTCTCTCTCCCTCCCCTTGTAATTAACTCCAGAATACCTATTTACAACAAGAACCTGTTGCTAGTCCCGCTTATGAACTCAATTAAACCAATCCAAAAGCGTGCGAAATCGCACGTCAAAATCCAACAAACGACCCCCACCACAAATAAGCCCCAAAACCCATCCTAATGACTACCACCCACCCTGCCAGTGACATTCATCAGGCCTAGCATCTCCTCTATGAAATAATCACAAACACTGCCCTCCTCATTATGGCTTTCCCCGATGAAGAATGATGATGATCATCAGCTGATGAACCATCCTCCCCGGGTGGACGGAAGTTGGAAACAATGATCTCCAACCAGTTGATGTCCCTTCCTGGGGTACTTTCTCCCTATGGCGGGAAGAATGAGTCCCATCGTTACCGAGAGTATCTCTCATTGTGGAAAGGCACAGGTCGACGTCAATTAGGAGGAAAGAAGCAGAATATGATTATTCCAAATGGTATGGACACAAGTGTCTTCATTCTGAGGGGTAAAAGTCAAATGATCGGAGTCCACAGATTTATAACAGACACCGGTTTTTCACAGCAGTGGTATATAGCGTTCTTTAATGGCGGGGAATAGGGAGGAATTTCTCAAGTCTTTAGTCTTCAGTTCTTAAAATTAAATTGTAATTCGGGAGGTTGGGCTATTAAATTGCGTTTTCCTTTTTTTTCTTTCTCTTTGATAATCTTAAATAGAATATAATGCATTGAATTTTGTTTTTCCAATATCAGAGCCATCCTTGGTAGGATTAGACTAGAACTTTTAAACACACTGGGCACGATTTTTGTTTGGTGCCCTCTAGGGATGCACCGATTAATCGACAGTACCGATTAATCGGCCATAATCGGCCACTTTATCGATTATTAATAATCGGCAAAATCGGGCCGATTAATCGGCGGAAAAAATATTTTTTAAATATTACTTTTTGAAGTAAATCTTTACTAAGAAATTATGATGAAGAATTTTATTAACAGTAATAATAATCCTCACCGTTGATGTAAAGTTCTTAATACATTAATTCTCCTATTTTTGAATAAAAATACTCATAGATAATGTAGCAACATTTTTCATGCGTCGATACTTTCTCCTTGCTTTTAGATAATCTTCAATTTTCACAAAGAATAAAAGTCTTGAATTACATAGCTACTAATAATTGAGAAATTGAAACTAAAAGAACTTCAAAATTGGATTTCTCACCACACAGATTCCCCTCCTTTTTTTTTTTTTGAATTTTCATGTGTTAGTGCAATAATATTGACAATAATATAAAAATTAGTTCAGAGAAATTTGATAAAATTTTGAAATTATTTTGGGAAAATTAGGAAATTGGAAGAAAAAATTAGCAACTATTTCAAAAGTTCGGATTGTAAAAAAAAACGAAAAAAAAAAAAAAAAACAAAAAAACCAGTAACGGTGAAATTGGTAGTACTGAAAACAACCATTTTAATCATTAATCGGCTTGAACGATTAATAGGCCGATTATCAACTGCCGATTAATCGGCATTCGGCCAATTTGCTTATCGGTGCATCCCTAGTGTCCACCTTCACCACCTTCACTATATGAAAAAAAAAATTGCAAAATATTTTTATACTAACTGGATTAAGGTGTCAAAAACTTTATAATTTAGATTTCATGTTTTCAATAGCTATATGATAAGATAGGAAATTGATTTTTTTTTCTTTTCCAACTTCAGTTATATATTAGCTCCTCCCCCTTAATTTTGGTACATGGGGCTAGTGCCCTATTTGCACTGGTTCGTTCAAAGAGGGGCGAGCGGGACGTTTGCCCCGACGATCGCCCCGGGTGCAGAGATATTAGAGGGCGCAGTAAGCTAAGAATAAGCTTCATTCCAATTTATTTATGTTTCCGTATTATTCTTTTAAAAAGTAGTTTTTAAAATGTTAATCCATTAGATTAAATTTCTGTCTTTTACTATACTCATGGATTTCAAAATACAGTTTCAATCAATAGCGTACTCAGGGTGTTGAATAATAAATATTTAACATATTTTGAGCTGTATCTTTAAAAAAAAGTATTTTCACTTTTTCGCACAAACACATCCTGGGAAAAACTCTCGCAAGTCGTAACTAAGTATAAATGAATAAACCTAAGGGTAAGAAAAAGGAAAATTATTTTAACTTGCATTCAATCGTATTTCGTTTCCATTCAGTGCAGTCACCAAACTGGAGAAAGCTACATATCCCCTTACCAAGTTTTCGGAAAAGGGGCTTCCTCGGAAAATATACTAAATTTTATACATGTAAAAAATTAAACAAAAAAAAAGGAAAACATTTGTAGTGTTAGAGGTTAGGGAAACAAGATCAAATGAATAAAAAAATCGCAAAAGATTTTTTTTTTGAAAACAAAAAAAGGGGAGGGGGGATAGAGAAAGAGAGAGAGAATTTTAAAATATTATTCAGGAATGTCGGAGAGTCTATTATTAGCACTGACTATAATTAAAGACTCCGAAATGTATGAACACTTTTTTTGGAGAACAAAAAAAAATAAATAAATAAATAAATAAATAAATAAAAAAAATAAACAAAATGAAATAAAATAAATAAAAAATGATATGCTATAGAAAATCATGGCAAGTCTCAGTGAAAAAAAAAAAAAAAAACTTGATAATGAAACATGAGTGCTTCATGTAATGCCATCGATTTATTTACCGTTTTCTTGAACATTTTTTTTTTTTGTCACAAAAATTATTGCAAACTACAGAAAAATACATGGGCAACCAAGACTGTGTCAAATGAAAGAAAAAAATAAAATAAAAAGAGAGAATTAAAATATTGTTAGGAAAAGTTACATCATTCGTTTTAAATATTTGAAGGTAAAAATCGAAATTTTAACAAAATTTTATCAAAATATTCAAGAGGCGTGCTATCTGAAGTTAAGATACAGAGAGAGAATTAAAATATTTCTGTGAAAAGTCACACCTGGCATTTTAAACACTTAAAGGTTAAAATCGAAATTAAAACAATACTTTATTAAAATATCCGGATTGCAAAATACCTCATGATTTAAAAGGTTAATTTTGCTTAATTTTTTATTGGAGCCGGAAACGTTTGTTCTTAAAACAAAAGAGACCACAACAAACATTAAAAAAATTAACAACAAAAGTGGGCAGAAAATCAAAACAGTAAAAATATTTTCCGAAAAAAAAACTATCTGAGGACTTCCCACAACAATACTTACTAAAAGTAGCTCAAAATAGCGTTTTTGAACTTCGGTTTGAAAAACATCGCGGTGAAGAGTCGCGAGCCCCATTTATTTCTCCAATGTCATCAAAAATTTCATTTTCAGGTCTTCAAATTTCAAAAAGTTTCGAAGGGGTGAGACCCGATCCTTCCTTCACTAACATCGTCTAAAACTGCGTGTTTGGAACTTTGATTTCGAAAATGTTTCCGGACAAGGCTCGCAATACCACCCTTTTCCTTACATTAACAAAGATTAAAAAAACTTTCTAACACTTGTGTTTTTGGAACTTCAATTTCTCGAAAAACTGCCGGGGTTAGGGGGGCTTTAAATAATCAAGTGGGGCATATATGCATATAACCTTTTTGTCGAGGTTATTTGCCCCACACCCTAGTGTTCAAACAGAAAGCCCATATTAGCGCAATCAACGTTAACAACCTCTTTTTAATGATGCTTTGTTACTGTTTAATCCGAAAAATCTGCCTGTGCTTCTGTATTTTGTAGCAGAAGACTAATAAGAACAAATCATAAAATACTTTTATGCATCTTAAAATACCTTTTCATCACGGATACTTGTTCCCTTTCTTAAAACACATTTTATAACATTGATAGAACATTCATCTACCACCAAATTATGGCATAAAAAATATAATAGTTTATTCCATTTTCGGGGGGATGATCTGATCATCCTTACCACACGAATTGTGTGATAATGAAAAAAGTTAAATAGATATACTGCAAAAAATGAACTGTTGTTTTACAGTATAATACTGGCAGCCGAAGCTCTAATTTAAAACTGTAAAATGCATAGTAATAAACTGTAAAACTAGCAATTTTACAGTTTCTTACTATAAAGTTAGCAATTTTAGTTTATTGCCGTAAAATTTAGCTGTATTATGCTGTAAAATCAGGGACGTCATTTCAAGTTTTTCCAGGGGGGGGGGGGCAAAGGGTCCAAACGCAATGCAATTTCATCGGAAAACATAAAAAACCACGCCCACTTATATGTAAATACATTGATTTCTCAAAGTCGGGAGGGGGGGGGGCAATTGACCACCCCTGCCCCCCCCCCCTAAATGACGGACCTGTGTAAAATCAACACTATAATTTTGGCAGCAGAGGTTCCAGTTTAAAACTAAAATGTAAGGTATTAAACTGTAAAATTAGCAATTTTAAAGTAATAAATTGTATGCAAGATAATAAATCAAAATTAGCAATTTTGCATTTTGTTACTGTAAAATTAGCAGTTTTACAGTTTATTACGGTAAAATTAGCAATTTTAGTTTATTGCCGTAAAATTTAGCTGTATTATACTGTAAAAACAACATTCATTTTTTACAGTGTAAAGTATACCGACCAGTGAATGAACACCTAAACGAAATTTCATTTTCAAAAATTCGTAAACATCGTTAAAAATTGTAGCATTTTCCACATGGCAATAAAAATACTTTAAATAATATATAACTATTTAAAAAATTGCGAAAATTTGAAATTCTTCATTAGGATTTTTTTTAATTTGCGGGGGGGGGGGTGAAATTGAAAAAAGTGTCCCGAATCAATGAATGAACACTCTAAACAGAAGAAAAACCGGACATTTTATAGCCGTTTTCTTTTTAGAAATGTATAAAGGGAAGTTACTAATACCAGTTCATCAAAAAGGAAAACATTTTTAAAACTTATTTTTTCCTAAAAGCTACGAGGTGTTCATTTACTGGTCGGTCTGGTAAAGAGAAGCTTCAGACATATGTTCTTGATGCAAAAATTATTCGCCCTTGTCCACTATATCGAGATATGGAGGTCATGAAAGTTCACCAAAATTTTCAAAAAAGCGCCAAATTTAAAGACTGCGAAGTGCTGATCAAACTATGTTCTCCTCTGCATCAATTCAAATCATGTGAAATTTTTCTTCTATCACTCAATGAAGCTAGCTAAATTTGGCCTTTTCTTAAAATTTCGGCAGATTTAAAGAGTGTATATTTCGATAACATGAACAAAAGGGAAATAATTTATGATTCCAGAAACACGTTAAATAACGCTCTTTCGATTGATGCTCATTTATTTGTATTCATTTTTTCATCGTTACCCTAGTGTGTGGTTTCCTGGGTAGATAAGTTTTAAAAAAATCTTATTTTTCGTCAAAAATTAATTTTCAATTAATTCTGTTGAAACAAAATCTCGTTTTGATCTGGATTTATATGTATTTCATATTTTCTGGTTGTGCTAATGCGGAGGCGTCAATAACGGGACAAGATGGAGCGTTTGCACTCCCAAATTCCTGTCGCAGAATGATAAAAAACGGGTAAATTCAATTTATTCATATCACAAATTAATGATCACGTGCAAAAGCAAATTTAAAAAGTTGGTCAAATTTCAATGAATGCTGATGATACTAAAAACATTTTCTTCTGGATTATTTCAAACAGAAAGTAATCGGGAAAATGTGTTTTGTAATTGTAACATAAGCACAATGAAAGAAGAAAGGATTTCCATTTTTAGCGGTTTGGAAAATAACGCAAGATACTGGATATTGGGGAAAAACAAAATTTTCTCCTCTGCTTGACTCTAAACATTGTAGATTAAAACTTGTATAAAAGTACAAAACTAATTTTTAGCACAGACATTTTGTGTGATAGCTTATTGCAAAATAATGTAAAACTTTGCTCCTAAAATTTTAAATTGTTTTTATAACTCTACATTTTGCTTTTCTTGAATCAATTTTAAGACCTTTTTCTTTTATTAAATATTGTTAGGAAAAGTCACACCATTCGCTTTAAATATTTGAAGGTAAGAATCGAAATTTTAACGACATTTTATCAAAATATTCTAGAGGTATCCTATCTGAAGTTAAAATACAGAGAGAGATTTAAAATATTTTTGTGAAAAGTCACGCCTGTCATTTTAAACACTTAAAGGTTAAAATCGAATAATAAATTCTTTTATTAAATATGTAATATTATTCCACATCGACGCACTTTATGTTTAAGAATCTCACCCCCTTAAATGAAATGTTGAAATGTCGCCCCTGTGTTAATGTAAAATTTTTTAGAGCAGTTTAAAATTTTAAAAAAAGTGTGGGGAGAATAAAGAAAGAATAAAATGAAACGGGGGGAGGGGGGTTCAGAATAGTAGAAGAAATTGGTTTCTTCAGAAAGAAATCTACTCCGAAAAATAAGTAAACAAATAAAAATGAAAGATAAATAAGATTTTCACAAATCCGGATCTCAAAAATCCGTACTCCAAAATATCCGGATTGATAGTCGTAATTTTTTTCTTAAATAAAAAAAAATCGGTTAAACCCACGCGATTCCATCTTGCTTAAATGACACGCATTTCGTAGCACAATTCAACGTAATTGACGTATTTATGATTCTGTTCAACATTAGTTTGAGTTTTGAGAGTCTATCGTACTACAAAGAAAAGAAGTATAAAGAACTAGTGAAATTTAGAACTTCCAAATTTAAAACTTTTTTTAAAAAATTAATCTCGGTGAAAAACAGATGCATGCTTTGAAAATCATGCATAGCTCTATGGAATGCAAAAATGACCAAACACTTCGTTTAATACAGTACTTGAATAAACATGCAGAATAAAAAGTTTCTTTAAAAACCCCAAAAAAGGCCGAGTTTTTACTTGGAACCAGATAAAACTGGTAGTTAAACGAAAAACCCAGGTTGGCTATTTTTTCGAAAAAAATCCCAGGGTTTTCGAACTCTTGCTACTTTCCCTTTCTTCCAAAAAGTATTAAATGTTTACTGATAAAGGATCGTTAAAAATCGAAAATAAATTAAGCAAACATTTTAAAACAAAATATCTGAGAGATTAAGATCTGAAAGCTTCGATTCGAACAAACATTTTTTGTTCGATAGATTTCGGCAAAGACAACTCATTTTAGCTCTCTTTTATAGTATATAATAGCTATCTCTTTTTAAAGTAATAAACTGTAAAATTGCTAATTTTACAGTTTACTACTGTGCATTTTAGTTTTAAACTGGAACCTCTGCTGCCAGTATTATACTGTTGTTTTTACAGTATAATACAGTAAATTTTACGGCAATAAACTGTAAAATGGCTAGTTTTACAGTTTATTACTATGCCTTTTACAGTTTTAAATTGGAACCTCGGCTGCAGTATTGTAAAAAGAATTGTTCATTTTTTGCAGTGTCGTCGTTTTTAAAACTTGAAAAACAGAATTATTGTATTGTATCGAAACATGTGAAAATTTTTCTTTAATATAATCGTCGTTTTATTAAATCAATCTCTGGGATAGCATGTGGTAAAAATTGTAACAGACATAAAATATTTCAAAGTTCTGTCTCACCAATAAGAAGAGGAATCGGTCGATGAGAATCACTGTGCCAAATTCGCCAACGTAAATGTTAAAAGTTACAAAACTTTTAAACTTACAAACAATTTTGAATATTTACTTCTAAATTCTGTTAATCAAACAGCAATATGACACAATTTTCATGCCCTTGTGCAAAAAAATAAATAAAAATAAAAAAATAAATACCTCATGTTTATTTAAAATATCAACTATGCTTTGAAACAATTAAAATAAAAAATCATTAATTCAATTTTTTTGAAAGAGTATTTGAACTTAAAAAGAAAGGTACTCGTGTTTATATAATCATCCGCAGTTTTTTTTTTTACATTTTATGTGAATTTTCTCATTTTCTCATTAACGGCGGAATTTAGGATATCAATGCAATTGAAGAAGTTTTGAAGATTATCGGGCTCCAGCATTTCTTTAGCTAAAAGTTTAGTTTCCTGAAATTTGTGTCAGACAAATTAATTTTAACTTTATTTCTCTCATTTTATTTCGACGTCTATTTACAATGCAATAGTGTTTTAATTAATTACCACAATTAATATTGTACTTATATAGCATATGTGATGAATTCATTAGGTCAGTTCGAACTTTCTCCTGGGGGTGGGGGGCGGCAACCTGCTAGAAGTTTTTCTGGACGATGGAATTTGGTCAAAAGCTCTCTCGGGAATATAGTGCCGTACTAGGGTTGGCAATGCGGCTTAAAGCTTTGTGTAAGCGGCTGCACATTTAACTGCAGTTACAATAAATTGAATCGCAATCTCAAAATCCGTCATTGTATGAGGGACATCAATTCATAAAATATTACTTGAAGTTTTATAGCATATTTTGAATTTTAATTCACAGGTAATAATATTCTATTTGCGCTAGCTATTCCGTGTAATAACTGTAGAACAATGCAGGAGTTTTGTTCGGAAAACGTAATTTTTATTTAAAGTTCTTTAAGAGTTTTCACATGAGAAAAGAATTTGCTAAACTAATATAAGTACTTAATTCTATTCCATTGAATTTAAATCAATAACATTTAGAAAATTACAAATTGAATATCTGCTCTGAAGCAAGTTTTAAATTTGAATTTAAAGTTTTTAAACTTCTCATATTTTCACATGAGAAGAATATTTGCATTAAAATATAAATCTGTAATAGTATTTCTCTGAATTTTTATTCAATGTCATTTAAAAAAATTCAAATTTTATACCTGCTTTGAAAAAGTTATGCAATCGAAAAAAAAAATCATTTAAACATAACGCAAATTCCATCACTGCCAAATTGCGCGCTCTGAAAAGAAGAGGACAAACAGCATACCAACCGACTATCATTCCGCTGCAAGGGACCACCCACTATGACACCCAATCAGAAACAGCTCCGCACGCTTTGGCCACGCCTCCTCGATCCGTCTTGTAACCAGATCTGTGATTGGCCATCCTCAGGAGAAACCCGGTTCCTCTTTTCCTCAGCGCAGACAGAAGCAACTGCACGTGGTTTAAATAAAGTGGTGGATTGTTAGCGGTGTGGTCAGGCCCTTCCGACGCTCCCTGACTTTGAGAGGCATTCGGCGAGGCAATTACCGCTCGGGCGTGGGAGGTGAAAGTCAGAGCGCCGGCTAATTGCGGATTTTGTAGACGATGTCAGAGATGCCGTGACTTAGGACTTGGATGGCTGCTATACCACGCTTTATTACTGACATCAGGTGGACTTGGTATGAAATGATTTCGGCTTTAACGGGTCAATTTTAATTATTGAAGCGACCTGTCGGCAGAAAACTTCCTCTTCATCAATTCTTGAACTTGTATAAATTATAACTTGCCTCCAGTGTTTGAAAACTCTTCATTGGTTTTGAAACATCACAGTTACTTCTTACGCATATTATCACACAACAGTTTCAGAAAGAACTTGTCTGAGCATTTACATATTATCTGTGATCGTTACGTTCTGAAACTGCATATTTGACTGAACTACTCTCCAAAAAATCATTCATATCCTAACTGCTCAAGATTGTAAATCTGGTCTTTTGGGGGAAGTTGCTAGTGAAAGCTGTTTCATCTTTCCAGTTAATTAGCATCGATGAAATACGAGAGTTGAAACTTGGAACATTCGATTAGTTCTGCCCTCCTGGTGTTCTCAACAGCTTACCGTCATTTGCAGAGACTTTCTCTGTCTTTCCCGATAAGATCTTCCGACTTCTCCCAGAGATGCCGAGCCAGTGAAGTGTGCTTCCCTTCAGGTCCTCCCTTCTCCCGCATCGCACAGGAGAGAGAGTCGTTTCGATCAGAGTGGTGGTGACGCACCGCCTCGCGATTGAGACCGAGGCGACCGCGGTGGCGTTTCGCAGGGTCGCCGCGTGGTGGGAGCGCCAGGCCGTCGAGGCCCCCGACATGAGCCTGCCCACCACCCGCCACACGGCCACGGGCGAGGTGCACGTGAAGCGGCCCATGAACGCCTTCATGGTGTGGTCCCGGGCCCAGCGGCGCAAGATCGCCCTCGAGAACCCCAAGATGCACAACTCTGAGATCTCCAAGCGCCTGGGAACCGAGTGGAAGCACCTGTCCGAGGCCGAGAAGAGGCCCTTCATTGAGGAGGCCAAGAGGCTGAGGGCCCTGCACATGAAGGAGCACCCGGACTACAAGTACAAGCCCAGGCGGAAGCCCAAGACGCTGCTCAAGAAGGACAGGTTCCCTTTCCCGCTGCCCTACATGTCGGCGCCCATCGACTACCTGGGCATGAACTTTTCCAGGAGTTTCTTCCCTACCGCCCCTTCGTCGGGCTTGGGCATGCCGGGGCTGCTGCCCTTCTCATCGTCAGAGTCCTTCTTCGCCAACGCCCCTTCGGTGGTCACCAGCTCAGCGCCCACAGCGACAGTCTCCAGGCTCTCCCCTTCCGACGACCGGACAGAACCCGAAGGCAAGCTCTCTTCAGCCGGATCGTCCACCCCGAGTGACCCCAGCTCTGGGCTCCTCCACCCTTTCAAGCCCCTGTCCAGCACCAGCCCCTATCCGGCCTACAGTCCGGCGGCGGCCGCAGCAGCTGCAGCATCGCTCTATTCCGGACTGTCCCTGCCGGTGTCGCCCTACTTCATGCCCTGCGGATGCGGTCCGTCCGGTCCGTACGGCCTGGGTTCGTCAGTGCCACAGAATCCGGCAGATCGCCACGGTCCGGCTGCGGTGGTCACCTCTTCGGCCGGTTCCCTAGTGCTCAATCCTTTCCTTAGGGTGTCGGACTGCCATCCGGCTTATCCTTCCACCTCGCGGGACAATCACAGTGAAGCACAAACACCACCAGGACACTCTCTACCCGCTAGTCAGCTCTTAGGACTCTACTCTTGTCTCGGTAGGCCGAAACCATCCGAGAATGGTGATTTATAATCATATTCGACAAGGTCTTCTCAATGCCATTGTGTGATTCCAGTGTGAAACGTTTCACGTTGTTGAAAAAATCAAATATCATATTGTGATCAAGAACGGTGTTTGTTTAGATCAGACATATCACAATAGTTCAACTATCGACATGTAAAACATTCATTCACTCATCGTTCGTTTAATTTATTCTTGCATCCGAAAGCTTGTTTTTGCCATAAACATTTTCCGTTATTTATTGATTCAACTTTTCAATTGAGTCCTTTCGTTGAACTAAATAACTTTTGCTGTGATTTATTGTTGACTTTTGAAATATATCTTCTTTCTAAAGGCATTACAAAAACAGCTTTGAGTACACAACAAACTATGTACACTTGAAGTACTCAACTTTCTACATTTTGTACTGCAGAATTTACTGCTTATGTATAGTGAAAATTGACTAACAACCAGTGATAAGACATAATGAAGAACATTAATGGTACCCGATGTACCATTTGGTCACCATATCAAAAGAAACTGAATTGAACATTTAATAGAACTAGTCTCATCTCTGAGCAACCATCTAGTTACTGGAAGAAGCGTCTTGAAAAAAACTGTAAGTGTACTATTTTGTTTCTCCCCCTTCCTTTAATGGTACGTTTGCTGTGCAATGAAAATTTGATGCAATGTCATTTCACTGAAAATGACCATTTGTAGATCTGAGATTAGACGATTAAAATCATTAACATTTTCAAAGCAGTAAAGTGTATGGTTTTTATTTCAGTTTGTTTTTATAATCTGACAAATCATCTGTAGAAACATTACTTTCTTTTACATTTAAATTTCACTGAAAATAATTGAACTTTTTTGAAAAGGTATTTTGAGTTCAGCTATTCTGTCATGCAGAATTTAATTGAAAGGTGGGTTCTACAAAAATATTTCAGATTTTAAAATTAAATACTTCCATTATTTCCTTTTTCATTTGAAATTCGCAGAAAATATTCAACTTTCGAGGGAAGAATTCAGAGTTAATTTGTCTGTCATTCATAATTAAAATACTACTTGGGTCTTTGCAAAAAATGATTCAAATTTAAAAAGTGAATTCATTTAAAAAAATAATTTAATACTTTTATAAATCATAAAAATGCATTTTTATTATCAGAAAATATTTTCCATTTTTATTAGTTCATAGTTATTATTATTTTCAAATATTCTAATTCCTCAATGTAATAAGGCTAGATTTAAAATGCTTAAGATTAATAAGTACAACTTTTATACTTTTGAATATAAATAATTTTCCACGTGTTATGCCAAACAGTTTTTGTCTTTGACTCTCAGGCTTGTCCAAATACAAATATTTACATACTTCTGGTTCTTGAAATAATTAGCATTAGAAGTATGTCTAATTATTTATGTAGTTGAGAAAATAAAGATCTATTGAAATAAGATTTTAGTTTAACGATTGAAATATGAAAGATTCTTCACTCCCCCCCCCCTTTTCCCCATCTTTACATGACAGCTTGCATAAAAGTCAAATTAATTTCCGATGAAACTTTGAAATGATTTGCTGGGAACAGTGGCGCTGCGGGGGGGGGGGGAGACATCCTCTGAGGGCTTTGGTTTCAGGTTACACCGTTGTTACCAATCCTAGAATAGAAGTGTTTACACATAGGACTATTGGGATCAAAAACGCCCTTCCAGAAAGAAATTATGGCTGCGCTAGTTACTGGAAACATACATATTAGGAAAAAAAAATCTTAGTCAAAAACATTTTCAAATATTTGTTTTACTAGTATTTTTTGTCAATGGTAATTGAAGCTGACTTCTTCTATTATGTTAAATTATAATAGTTAGTTTTAAAAGTACTGTTTTGGAAAATGTTTGAGCTAAATAGTTGATATTTTTATTGATAATCAGTATGATTTTGTCAGCATAATGCCAAATATAATCTAATAAAAAAGTTTGTTAAAACTTTGAAGGTATATTAACGAAGACAAAAAAATTTTTGCAAAAAATAGTTAATGTTATTTTATAAGGTACTAAAAATATTTACTAAAGAAAAAAGTTTTCTTCCTTTATTACTGAGAGTTAAAACAGGTAAAAAATTCAATTATTAATAAATAGCTAACCAATCATTTTAATTATTAAAATAATACATTTCCTGAAGTTTTAAATATGATACTATGATACTTAGACTGGTATTCATAGAATTGAAAACATCTTCTTGAGCAAGGTACTCGTTGCCAATGTATATAAAATCGCTATATTAGTGATTCTTTTTGAGAGGTATATGTCATCATCAGATGTCACGTAATATGACATATCTGTCATTTAATGTCATCAAATATATTTTTCTCTATTTCTTAAAGAAAAATTATTTTGACATACTGCCTTTTAAACTTGTCTCTATCATGTGCACTGTGCAGTTATTACCTACATTTATGTCAAAATTACTATTATATAAACATAAACTCATTAAGCACGAACACAACGTGTTCAAATCAACACAAGACGCACTTTCTGCATTCTTAAATTGGTAGTTCACATACATGTAATGGCTCTTGCTGTTAAAAATCAGATGTTTCCCCTTTCCTTTTTTTTAAATTCTAAACGCTGGATTTTATAAGTTCCATTTGATGTCAAATTATCTGATGCATCATCAGCTAATCATATTAAATCCAAGAAAAAATGCAATATCAAAATGACATGCAACTAATCTAGTATAGCTAACAGAATAAATTAAATTACCTTAATTTAGTGAATGTGCCAGTGCAGTTTAAATAATTGCAATAACATCATTCATTATTCAAAAGAAAAAAAAGAAAGAGAAGAAATGAAAAAAATACCATTTCTCTTAAAAGTAGATAGTTTTGACTTAGTGCTACACCACTTTTGCAATGAACGGCACAATTAATAGATAAAAATTTCATATACATACAGTCGAACCTGCTTATCTCGAAAACCTCTCTATGTCGAAATTTTTCAATTTCCCTGCTTTTACAGTATAAATTTAATGTTTTTTCTGATGTTTATCTCGAATGATCTTTCTCGAAAACCTCTATATCTCGAATTTTGACGACTCTCATTTTTAAATTTCATCTCTACAACCACCTTTATCAATGGTAAAACTTGGCGACATAAATCATCTTTTGCAATCATTTAAAGATTATGTTCGTACTTAAAGGTATGCATTCACTTGCTGCCGATATAGTCATCACAATTAGTGAAACGTGGCATCATAACATGTCGTATAGTAAAATATTCAACAATATCAATGCAAAACAATCTATTAAGTATTTGACTTTGCTCCAATTGCTTAGTTTTGTAGATTTTATCACAACCTCTAATCTCGAAACCTCCGTATCTCGAATTTTTCTTCTGTCCCATGAAATTCGAGATAAACAGGTTTGACTGTACGAAGTACTTATGAGATGAGGGGGTGTCTATAGAGTGTCAAAACTATCAACCGGTGAAGGGCTTTTTTTTTTTTTTTTTTTTTTGTAGCGTAAGTATTGAGGTGGGGTTATGCAACCTCAGCGTAGAGTAAATTCAGCACAAGCCCAGCCATATTGAATGCCCCACTTATTAGTTTTCATAGTTTTACCCACACAGTGCACTGGTAATCATTTTTTTCCTTCAGAGGTAGTGGTTTGCAAAGAAGTGTCTGGAATAACGTACAGCAACTTTCTACTGATTTGTAACAGTAATTTTGACTTTAAAGGAAGCTGAAAGCAAAGTAGAATTTTAGCATGTGGTCTGTTTGTACTTTTAGGAACTTAGCTACAAACAATGACCGTTCCATTCTCCGGTTAATCCAGAGAACATCATAAGAAAGGCTGTTAAAGTTGATTGCGGTCATATGAGCTTTCTGTCAGAGCACTACGGGGGTGAGGAAAATAACCTTGACAAAAAGGTTATATCTCCCACCCGATTAACGGGTTATTTGCCCCACTGAAGACCCAACACGGAATATTCCCCTCATTTGATATAGGTGTACACGACTTGTTCGGATAGTTGCACCACAAGTTTGCAATGTATATTGTTCAATCTATGATGCAAGTTTTGAAAACAAAATCCTGTTTGAAGCCATAAGTTTAAAACAAAATCATATTTTTTTTATTACTCATATAAAGATTTGCATTTATTTAGGTAACTACTATCACTTTTCCCAATTAAAATAAGTTTTGTTATGTTATTTTAAGAAGAACCCATATCCTGATAGAGTGGAGCGAATTGCCTGGCTGTGAGGGTAATTCGCCTCAAAGTGACGATTTCTTTTTTTAATAATAAAAAATTTATTTCATATTTGTTAGTGCTGATCGATTTATCATTTAGACCTTCCCCAAGAAAAGTATTAGGCATTATTTTTTATTTCTGATTAACACAGCAGTTTGATAAATACTTCCGCTTATATGGGGTGTGGCCACTACTATAACATTTCCTACGCACTTCCCAAAATTTAGCCAATCAAAGTAGGAAAGTTTCGAGTGATTTCTAGGGTATTAAATTATATAAATGCAACTGAAATAGTATCGCAGGTGACAAACACAGTGGCGTACATAGCACTCCATCAAACCTCGAGGCGCGGGGTGGTGAGGGGGGGGGGGCACGAGGTTGATTGCGCATTATCCAGGAAAAATAGCAGTTTAAAAAGGGGGAGGGAGCCCTTACCAATCTTGCAGGGGCGCATACAAGTCTATGTACGCTACAGGACAAACATATACATTTACAGTCACGTATGCACTGTTAGAGTATACCGGAATTACGCAGGTTATTTAATGACAAAGTTCCGTGATTTTACGGATATATGGATTTAGATCACTTTCCTGAGAAAATCAGGTATCTTTCTTGAATTGCTACACGTTTCCATTAATGCAGACTTACAGTGAAAAATATTTTCAGCTTACAGGTTTTAAAATATTCTCAGTGACTTTATTAAGTGTTTCTTTGTCAACTCAATCACAGCAACTCCAAATCGACTGAGCCGCAAATAAGGGCAAATTGCAGTCTTTGAAACCGCAGCTTTGCAAAAATTGCTGCTTCATATCATAATTGCTTAAGGAGCGTTTCCAGTCAGAATGTGTGTTCAGCTTCTTCTTTTAACATATCTTGTGTTGCTTTGGAGGTTTTTTTATTTATTCTAGAAACATAATTGGTTTTGTTGAAAAGATTTTCGAGCTCTTCAGAAAGATTTTAGGCGAATTTTAGAAAGGATACTAACTTGCAGCGAAAAACTCTCTTTTTTTTTAAAGGTATATTACTGGCAAAAATTCGGCAAATTATCTGCCCAGTGCTGGTGTCCATTATTTCCAAGGAACTTTTCTAAATTGTTTTTAGAGAGAGCAAACACATTAAAGCATTTGAATACAAAAGTCTAATTCTTTAGCTGGGAGTAAGACACACACCTCGCAGAGTTAATGATTAAGGAATTTACAATAATTTTATACTTTTTACTGTCTCTCGTTACGTTATCTTCACTTTCATATTGCACTGTCGTACCAGTTATTTTACTTATATTAAACAGGCATCTCGTGTCGCACATTATTTTATTTCGTACAGAATCAGGCGTTAGTGCTCTAAATTACTCACAATTACGGATTAATTTGCATGGAATCATCCCCACTTATTTTCAGTTTTATGCAAATTTTTACATATTAAGCGAATTTCAGCTTATTTACGTTAAAAACAGGACCTGCAGACAAATTCACTTCTTTTATCAGAAGTTAAGCTTTGCATACAATAATTAAGTGCGAAGTTATTTCATGCATAACCTTACAAATAAAATTAATGCTAGAATTCAGTAGGTCTACAGGAATTGTTCAACTAACAAAAGAATTATTAATATATATATAGCATATATATATATATATATATATATACATATCTTTTCATTAAATGATACTTTCTACGAATAATGTCCTATCATTGGTGTTTCACATAATTTTATATTTTGGATCTAATATTTTTATACCATTTGAGGAAAATCTAACAGATTTTTTATGTAGGAACACGAAATTATCACAAGCTTGCTATTTCCATTCTGTACTCGAAGAAAGTGTTCACTTAATTTATTGCCAATAATTGTTTTTCTTTTTCTTCCTCGCCAAAAATTTTACTTATAGAAAAATTTCATGAATTATTTATTTAAAAAGTGTTATTCACTTATTTAAAAAGTGTTATTCACTTATTTAAAAAGTGTTATTCACTTATTTAAAAAGTGTTATTCACTTATTATTTTAGAAAGAATGCAATAAACGGCGAAATTGCTTCGCTACGAGTAGACCTCAGTTTCTTCCATGATTTTTTCAGAAGCATTTTCATGAAACCTTTTAACCCTCAGGTGGTTCGGCAGTTCCAGAATTACATGTTAAATGAACGTGATAAGACGTCCAGAACCGTCAGTGGGTTAAGCTAAAACTATCAGCATATCCTCAAGGTAGAATTTTCATAGTAAAATTGGGAAAAAATAGTAACAAGTAAAGACACATATTGACAACTAGGTCACTTTGGTCAACTTGCTCCGATTGCAAGGCATTTTGATGATCCACGTCAGTTGTTTAATATTTTGACAATGTGAAAAATGAAGAAATGGAAAAGCATCTTGAGCGAATTTTACTTTATTTCGTACAAATTAAAAAAATATAATATCGTTATTAAAAAACATCCTTCATTCATCACTTTTTCATGGATGTTGTAGCATAAAATACAAAACCACCGAATACAGAAGCTCATTGTAAAAGTTATACCATTCCTATATTTTAAATGCGTATTTGTTTGGGGTCATTCTTTAATGACTAATGTAACATTCGCAGTTGATTTTCGAAGAATTTTTTATTTGAAATCTAAAGCATAATGTATGGTTGAATTTGTAGATTTAAAATGCAATTTTAATACATTCCATTTCTACCAAAAATGTGATAAAAAAAACTGCTCATTGGCATTTTCTCAGCAGAAACGGCACTGTGACTAACGCAACACTTTTGCAAACCTAAAACACAATGCTTATGTTAAGAGGCAATTTTTTTTAAAAATTAAGAAATTTAAAACTTTTTGTTTT